>WUAM01000038.1:372569-408082 GCA_024336885.1 Actenoides hombroni
GGGAGGGGGCGGTGGCGCCGCAGCCGCCGCCGCCGCCCAAGAGCTGGCGGGGGAAAGCGGGGCGGTCTCCGCTGAAGGGCGCGGGGGAGGCGGCCCCGGCGCCTCCATCTTCCTCGGGTGCGGGGAAGGTCCGCGGGGCGGCGGGCGGCGGCGGCGGGTACTGGAAGGAGGGATGCCTGCAAAGTGAGCTGATCCAGTTCCACCTCAGGAAGGGGCTGGCGGCGGCCGCCCAGATGCAAACCAAGGGCAGTAACCACAGCAGCAGCGGCAGCGCTTCCTCCGCTTCCTCCTCCTCCGCGGCCGCCGCCCCGGCCGAACCTTCCCCGGCCGCCTCTGCCTCCTCGCCCTCTGCCATGGCGGCGGCAGGGGCGGAGGGGCTGCGGCAGGACGAGGCGAGCGGCGACGCCAGGAGCAGCACCCCCGAGGGCGCTCTGAGCCCGCAACTGCAGGAGGAGATGCAGGAAGAGATGGAGAAGCTGCGAGAGGAGAACGAAAGCCTCAAGGTGAGGGGCCGGGGTGGCGGTGGCAGCGGGAGGGGTGGGGTGGGGTGGAAGCCAGGGCTGGGTGGCCTCCCCCGCTCCTGCTCTGGGGGTGGGGGCTTCCCCGCCTTCCTCTCCTCGGCACTAGCGCTGGAGGTAGAGTTAAGATGGCCCTGCAGTGGGGTGTGCAGGCAGTGACACTTCCCTGCTTCGTTGCGGAGTTTTTAATGAGCTGGGTTGTGTTTAGCTGGTGTCCCTGCGGGGAAGAGCTCCATTTTGCCTGCCTTCTCCTATACATGCTGGTATTTGTGCTTTTGACCCACCTGTTGCATCCCTGTCCCCTCCTAACCCTGGTGGCAGAACGAGATAGATGAGCTGAGGACAGAGATGGACGAGATGAGGGACAGTTTCTTTGAGGAGGATGCTTGTCAGCTTCAAGAAATGCGCCACGAACTGGAGCGAGCCAACAAGAACTGCCGGATCCTTCAGTACCGGCTGCGCAAGGCCGAGCGCAAGAGGCTCCGCTATGCTCAGACTGGTGAAATTGACGGTGAACTCTTGCGCAGCATGGAACAGGACCTCAAGGTATGAATGTGAGCAGGTGTCAAGGGAAGCGAGTGCCTCGGATGGAGACATGACCATGTGCTTGATCCTCATGACTCAGGAATTTCCATCTGTTTTGTCGTACACTGTGCACCTAATGCAGCTTATAAGGTAGCAATGGCCAAGTGTACCTGGGTAGTAGAAGCCCTTCAGTATGTAGGTAGGATATTTTCAGCTTTAGTCCATATTTTTGTAAAGTTATTGTGCAAAAAGTCACTTAAATACAAATTAGGATCTAGAGGTTTTGGATCTTTTGTGATGAACACAAAACATACCCTACCGGTGCAAAATTAAACCAACCTCACCAAATAGTCCTGTTGACTTTGAGGGGATTATGGTACTCTTTAGTAAAGATTTGAGAGGACTGAGAGATTGAATACTTGCAGAGTCACAATGTGAAATTCTGATTCCATTGGTGTCAGTGGAAAAACTGCTGTTTTTAGCAGTGAAGCCAGGGTTTTCCATATCCACCTGAAACCATAGACACAACTCATCAAATTTTAATGTCTAATCAACTGTATTTCATCTATAATGTCTGAATGAACCACAGCTCATTGTTGAGGAAAAGCTTCAGTCCATGTTTAAAGATTGTTGTTGGTAAAATGTCCATCATTGCCATTCTAGATTGGTCCAATTACAGAAAAAAACCCACATTTTCTTGTGCTAGTTGGAAGTTGTTTAATTTCTACTTCTCTACTCTACACTTTGTCAAGGCTCCTGCTGAATCAGGACTCCTAAACTTTTTTCAGTTGACTGATCTCCTGCCATTTCTCATGAAAGTACAGACCACTATATAGAGAATATCAGCTTACTGACCACACTTCTGCCTAGGACTCTAGTTACCTACAGCTCGTTGGATCCTGTGGACTGCAGCTGAAAATGCTAATTTAATACATGTTCAGGAAAAAGGTCATCTTGAAACTTCTTTCTGATAAGTATAATGGATTGAGAGTCTGTTATTCCCAGTGTTGGTTTACAGACTTGGATTGTCTTTTCTGAAAGTTTTCCAGCTTGTCATCATCCTTATTAAAATGTAGAAACCAGTCCAAGACACATTCTAGTAATTTTCTCTCACTAATACCATCTAAAATGCTAACATACTTCTCTCTTTTTTTTTTTTTATATTCCCTTTCTGTATATATTCAAAACCCACATTTGCTGTTGTGCCCATGACAGTTCTGTAAGTACAGCTGTCCGTGTGGCTCTTGACAAAACAAGCAAAACAACCCCTTCATCAGGGGAATTTTTCATCCAAACAAGGGATACTTTGCATGTTTAGAATGATGCTTAGGCAAACAGTTGAGACACACACTTTTGCAGGCAGAATTTGAATATGAGCTTTCATGCCCCAAGTGAATACTGTGATTCCAGCTTATAGAATTGGCTCAATATTACTTTGTATCAGCAAGTCACACACAGGCAGGGCCTGGGTGGGGAATGATGAGGACATCTCTGGTGAGGCTCTTGCTTGGGATATAGGAGATAGCAGCTAAGGCCTTAGGTTGAGCTGGACAAAGGCTCACTTTAATTGGAATTTCTCCCGTGTCTTTCCCAATAACCATACAACTGACTCTTTGTAAAGGGAATAGTGTTTTTGCAGAGAATTCCTACAGGTCATGATTGTGTTCCATTTTGGAATAGCGGTGAATGTCTAATGCCAAATTTCTGCCTAATTGAATTCTGGGTGCTGGCTAACTATAATTATAACTCATGTGCAGTTTTCTGTAGCATTCCCAAACCCTCTTCTGCAGAATTTCTATCCAAAGTAATGTTCATTTTGTATGGGTAATATGTTAGGGGACTTAATCCTTCAGAGATACAGTCTTGCATATAGGTGTATTAAAATGCATCTTGCATAAGTGAGCCCCATTTCCCGTGTGATCTGGAATAATCTGTAGGATTTCCCTGCCTTAATTGCTACTCCACCAAATTTTGCATCAAAAAATCACTAGCGGTAATGATTTTTTTACTGGGTTGCGTTTACCGATCCAGACTGTATCTATGGACTGAAGACAGATTCTGATACGATGCTGTTAAAAATGTCCCCCATGATTTTCCGTTTATTTTGGTTGGAAATCCAGTTAAATACCAAGGGCAGGAAAAGACATCAAGCTGTAGCCCTGTGGTGTGATTCTCAGCTCATCCTGCAGTCTCTTCGGAGTATGGTTATAATTGAAATTCCCCTCCACTCGCTCTTTCTGTTGGGTGTTATGTGTCTTGAGTGCGTGTGCAGTGGGGGAGGTTACTGAATGATTTTGTGCTACACTGCAGTGTTGTATCGGTAATTCACACACACAGGGTTTCTTGTCAGGGGAAGCTGAGTCACTAGCTGCTGCTGTTTTCTGATAGAACGGATTCTTCTAGACTGCTTGCTTACAATTATTATTTTTTCCTTTAGAGTTTTAGTATGTCGAAAAGAGTTCTTTGACATACAAACATAAAGATCGTTCTAGCAAAAGCCATAAAGGATAGCTGTCTGAGAGCCCCTAGCTAATGCTAAGAAGGATTAATTATACTTTACAACGTTCTAAAAAAAGCAGGAAATTAGGCTTTTCAAAAAATCACCATCATAACAGTGATTAGTTTATATTTAAATATTTTTGGTGCATGATTATAGTTTCTGGTGGTTTCACAAAATACAATGCAAACAGCTCGAATGGCAACATTCTCAGTACTTTTCATGAAGAGTAGGAATTACATCTTGACACATGCCTTTTAACTTTATTCCTGCAAAAATGCATTTAAAAAAACAATCCAGAACCTTAGTGTTCATTTTCATTTCAAATATTAGACATCTTTTAGGTAACCACAAGGTCAGTAAAAGTGTTTGTTCATATTTTTCTCTTTAAATGAGCCAATAGTAGTAAATGCCAGATATTTAGATTAAATGTCCATGGAGGAGAGAGAAACTAAGAGTGTCGAAATAAAGTTGTGTTAGTTTGTGGTCCTATACAAGGCACATGGCGGGAAGGCCTGGAGAAGGTGGGCCCTGCTTTTAGATGCTTCTGCACATCAAGTATTTGAAGTGCATATGCCATAATGCATTGAAAAACATCAGCTAGCAGTGATTGACAGAAAACATGCCGCACAGTTTTCAGGTATAATGAAGGTATTGTTTCACCAGTAATATAACAGAACGTAAGAAGGAGTTGTGGTTTACTGTCTAATGTGTTTTCCAGTGAAGTCCATAGGAATAATGTACCATTTTTTTGGAAGGAATTGGCTTGAATTTGGAATAATTTAGAATTCTGTTTGTGGATGTCCTTGTCTACATATTTCCTTACATAACGCTCCCAACATTCAGAACTAATTTCTAAATGATTGCTTAGGCACTAAGCACTGCAGCAGTAATTCTTGATTTTAATCATTCTTTTGAAACACCATTTCATTTAGGTTGCAAAAGATGTATCGGTGAGACTTCATCACGAGTTAGAAAACGTAGAAGAAAAACGTACTATAACAGAAGATGAAAACGAAAAATTAAGACAGCAGCTTATAGAAGTTGAAATTGCCAAACAAGCACTACAGAATGAACTGGAAAAAATGAAAGAGGTTAGTTTTGCTATTTACTTCTACAGAAAGTATTTGAAGTTCTTGAATTCTTATCGCTGAGTGAATTGGTTTTCTTCCTGTCACTTGTTCTGTGGGCACAAAATATGGGAGGCTAAAGGTGAAAGTTGCAAAGAATGCTGAACGACAGCTTGGTGATTGGGAAGCTGCGAACAAACTAAAATATTTTGTGTTTCCTAGGCAAAGCAGCAACCAAACTTGTGTCTTTGTTTTTCCTATATACAAAGGGAAATGTGGAACTGATGGTAACAAGAGTTCAGAGGCTTTGAGACATTGTACTAATATTAAGATAGATGCAGGAAGAGTGCTGAAGGGTGTCAAAGACATCTAACTTTACAGATGATGTTCCCCACATGTTTTTACAAAGACCAGTATTTTTCCCTTGCTAACTACCAGGAACTAGCAGGCACACTGAGACTGGGGATCTAGCTACCTCCCCATCTTGTTCAGTCACGTTCTTTGGAGTATTGGGAAGTGAGAGACTTTACCTGGACTTTCATTCTAAACCTGATTTTACATTATATCTAATTCATCTTCAAAATTACTCCATTCTCCATTATATAGATGCAAGATACTGTGCCATTAAGTAAGCAGAAAATTGTATTATAGCAGTAATAGCCTAGCTGACAGAGATAACAAAGCATGCAGTAAAAAGAGAAACTGTTGACTAAAGGATAAGGAATCTCAGAACAGATTTTAGAAACAGCTTTCCAGTTCAGTATTTAAAATTCAATGAATGCCAGTGATTTTCACTTTTAGTAATATTTCCTAGCAGGAATGCCAATGTCTGCTTTGATCTTGTATGTAGTAGAAGTGATGTATTTCAGTTGTTAAGAAAGGCAGAAAATTTTCAGTTGTATTATAAGTTGCAGTATTTTTAGGAACTGCAAGTGCTTACTCTAAGTAATGTAGCATTAAAAATATTCATGTTTTCTTTACAGGAACTGAATTTCAAACACATTAGTAGAGGATAAAAAGGTGGCTTTTTCCACCTTCTGCTGGTTTTCTAGATAACTGCAGATTTGAAAAGGGTATGAAATATGAGCTTTATTCAGCTTTCCTCTCCTCTGCCTGAGATTTTTTTATTCTGGTTTCTGCCATCAAATGCAACTCCGTTTCTGGGACCATCTCCTTTACAAGAGCATGATCTTTCTGTAATTATCCTTACAACTTGTCGTTAAGCTTGGCTTTACTCCAAATTTTTCATTATTCTTGTCCATTTAGACTCTACTTTCTTGTAGATTCCCATTTATGGATCCTTTCCTCCTACCCTCTGATAGGTTGTACCACCACTGTAAGCTTCTTTTGCCTTGCTTCTTCTGACGCGTCCAGATTACAGTGAAGTGTAGTGGCAATTTAATAGCTTATGTTCTTTGGGAGCTGTGTATCTGCAGGAAATTAACCCAATAAATAGGCTTCTTTGTCTCTGTCATCAGTAATCGCTTTCTCCTTATTCTGATTCTTCCCTCTGTCCCACTATGCTGAGCTATGGTTCTGTTGTTCTTGATGCTGCTCTCTACTTCTTTCTTTGGCTTAAGTGTTTGCCTCTTTCTTGTTGGTATCAATAGAAGGATGTTGGAGACTGCAGGAGAGCATCATGTTTAAGCTAGGGGCTCTTCTACGTAATACTGTGTTGATGAAGCTGAAACAGATGGCTGATTCCCACTGGCACAGAATGGGGGCACTGAGACAGAATGGAAAAATGAAGTAAGACTTTACACCAGAGTAGAGGTGGAATGGACAAAGAGTCATTCTTATATTGAACTGGAAAGGAAAACTGCCATGCCCGGTCATTATATGCACCATCATAATTAGGCAGGAGTTTTCATTTATATATTTCAAAAAGGCTGCTGAGTCCTTTTCAGTAGAAGAAGGCTGCTTTTCAGGTTAGGAATTTCAGCACTGTATGGGGGAAGTTGGAGGATGGTTGAAGAGGTGAAAGTAGAGAAATGCAAGTTTGAAGTGAAGCCAAATTATTATGTGCTTTGCAAGCATGCTGTGACTTGGGAGCCTGGTGGAAGGTTGCTGGTGAAGAACACTAATTCCTGCAAGAAGAAGGTTTGAAATTTAGAATCTGTGAACCTACGAAAATGTTAGCATGAAACGACCATGAAAACAACACAAAGCAGTCTGAGGTGGATTAGAATTTTTTTGTGATAAAATCTTTTCTTCTTCTTTGGCAATCAAAGGTTTCATGCATCTTAAATGTCATTGTCAGATAGTCATGATATTAATTGGCTGTTTGCTTTTAGTTATTTCCTAGTTTCATGGATTTGCAATCCTCATTCCAGTACAGCCATTATAACCAATGGAACCTCTTGTTTAAGGAAGATCTACTTAACATAAATAGAAATGCAGAGTCAAGACCTTTAGTCTGGATCGTGTTCTTCACTTTATGGAGCTTAGAATTAATGGGAGAGTTAATCTCCAAAGACAATGAAGCATTTTTATTTTACAGCATAATAACAGTGCTCAGAGTATATAATGACTGATTTCTGTATTTTTGTCATCAATTGTACTGCAAAAACACAAACCTTTCCGTTCTTCTTAAAATCTATTTATGTATAAATGTCATGGGAAATTTGTTCTCCTTTCATAATGAACAGTGTCAGACAGCAGAGAATGGTTAAAAGACTTAATAGAAAATGTTGGAGGCAGAAGCATATTTTTTTGTTGTGTATTCTCTAGAGCAAGACCAAAGCCAGAGTTCTTTCTGTGTAGATTCTATATTGTTTTAAAAAAACCTGGTAGGCTTGACTGGAAACATGTATAAAAGATAAATGCTATCGGATGTATTTGTGTAGAGACAAATCTAGAGTTCTCCAGTAAACATTTGGGTGAATATAGACTTGTGAATATATTCATCCATTAATACAGAGCAATAGTTGCTGTTTGCTTTCTTGATTTGGAGCTTTTAAAGAAAAATAATTATGATATATTCCATGATAAATAGAAGTTGTTGTTGATGGCAGCAGAAGTTTGCAAGCATCCAGGATTTGGGAGATGTTCCAGCAAAGCACACATTTTCTATCAGTTACTTTTACTTTCAGTTCCCCATCCTGAATCTATTTCATGTAGTGTTATTCCTGTATATGTCTACATGGAAACACAAGATTTTAATATGCACTGTTAGTTCTCAGAATTTATTTATATTAACTGCTCCTGATTTTCTATTTATCATTTGTTGTTATTAATTGTAATGTTTTTTGGGAAGCTGAAAACAAGGTAGAGAAATAGTTTCCTAGAAGAAAGAGAAACCAACTCTAGCTAGATGTGTTGGTTCGTTTTTTTTCCAGATATAAAAAAAAATTAATTAATTATTTGTTAAACAGTGAATTAATGTTCAATAATTTGTTGGTATCTGTTTGCTAAAGCCTATCTAACTCTTGCAGAGGTTTTCATGATCACAGTATGAACTAAGAATTCATTCATTTTCTATAGCTATGTAGGAAACGCTCAGTTAGCCACGTTTTAGCTAGTTTGTTGTGAGATAAACGAAGGAGGGGGGAAATGTGGCAGATGTACCGGACCCCGGGCTTTACAAATACTCATTGCAAGTGGCACAGTGTTTTTCAGAGACATATGTCTTTTTGGGTAGATCACTCTGTTAGTGTTCCAAGCTGGGCAGATGCGAAAGAACTCTTGTCTTACAGCCACATTAGGGTGATGTTATCAAGCTATCACTTTCTTCTTCTAGGCATAGATTATTAGCTCAGATACAGAGCTTGCAATAACCATGGCTACGTGGCACATGAACCAGAGATGTCTTTTGTCCCTTCTTAAGTTCAGACCACAGGCAGAAGAGTTTATGCCTCCCTACATGGGTCTGTGTTTCGCTGGAGTGATTCCTATCCTGTCAGCCTGTTTGGTATGCTGCATGGAAGTGTAGGAAGGCAGCAGGGGCTGGGGAACTGGGCACTGGAGCTGGAAGGAGGAAGCTGAATTTTCCTCTTGATTTTGATAATAACCTGCTGTGGGACCACAGGAAATTAGTTACACTATCCTGCTTACTCTTGCAACCTTTGCCTTCCCTGTTTATGAACAGATTAGCTTTCTGTACATCTCTGAGTGTTCAGGCTGCACAGAAATCGGGAGGGTATCTGAAAATACCACAACAAAATCTGCTGGAAAAAAAACCCGAAACCAAACCCAAACAAACCCCACCCAAAACTAAAAACTGAAGAGCTGTGAGAGGAACTGGTAAGAGATGATCCCATCTCAGTCCCCTTGATTGCTAATATCAGCTTGCCCACTGTGTCTCTCTGATGAAAATCCAGTGTCTCCTTCTCACAACCCTTTCTCTCTCTAAGCCCCTTCTCCTGCTATTTATCCATAACCACTTATTTCAAGTCTTTCTCCTATAACTCAAAAAGTGAGAATCTCCAGGTTCTCTCTCTGTCTTGATCCTGTACCTGTTGTGTTTTGTTGTTGCTGTGTTTGTTTGTTTGTTTGTTGTTATTGGTGTTTTTGTTTGTTTGTTTCTGTGGTTTGTTTGTTTGCTTTTTTTTTTGGTGGTGGGGAGGTTGTTTTGTTGTTTTTGTTGGGTTTTTTTGTATGTGTTTTGTACTAGTGGCTGTTTTGCTGTCTTCTGATTCATAAATCCCAGTCTTGTTCTTCTCTCTCCCATTCCCTCCTTCTCTGCATCCTTCCAACTCTTCATGAGTGTCCACTCTCCTCTCTGGATTTCAAGGCTTTTCTAGCTTATTTTGTTTTTATTCTACCCCAAGCATATTATACCCATTTCTTAGTTCAAGCTTCTCTCTTCTGTGAAATGTGTCCTTTTTCCCTGATTCTTCTACCCGCTGATACAAATCTGTCAGCGTCCTTGGTTTGTTCTGTTCCTTTCCTTGTTTTCAAACTGTAGCTCTTCACTTTTTCATCTGGACTGAGAGCAGTAGAGATTCAGTCACTGTGCTAGGAAACAGCAACTATATCACTGTGAGCACTGAAGAAAAGGTTTCTATTTCTAATGCCTGTCCTCAGCTTTATCTAGAGTGGCACAGAGCAGCCATTGCAGGAGTAGTTAGGCTGTGCTTTCTGGCCCCAAGTTGGAACATAATCTGTCAACTGGAGAAAATGTGCAGTTGATGGCTGGGGCAGGAGCGGATGTGATGGTTTGTAAATACAAAATCTTCAGTCATTTAAACTAGTAAACTCTAAGAAATAATTACCTAGTAATATATAGGAATGGAAGATTCCTGAAAGGTTATGGTTAGGCCACTTATGATTTGTATGATTTAGAAAAATATAAGATATATATCACATACAGACACGAAAATGTTTCAGAGCACAGGCATACTGGAACTCCTCAAAAAAACCCAGTTGTTAGAATTGCTTAATATGAACAAACCAGGATATTCCCTGCTTGGAAAGTGCTGAATAATTTTTCTGAAATATTCCAAGATATTAATGGTGTTGCTGACTTATCCTGAGACAGATGCAACATCCTGAGAAGATGTGGTGCGGTTGTAAGAAACTGGAAACATGTCTCATAATGGGCGGTAGTTTGCAACATCTCCAATAGGCAAGACAGCCATATTCAACAGCAGCAGCATTGTTTCTTTCTCATCTACTATTTGTCTCGGTGCCTTCTCTAAGGACCTTAAACTTCACCACCTCACAGTTGGGGCTGCCAGTGCTACCATTGGCCATCGAATCCCCAGTGCTCCCTTATTTGCAAGAGGTCCATCAAAGTGATTCCCACAACTGACTTGTTTATCACCTGTGGCAAAAATTATCTTCAATCCATTGCAGAAATCATATGACTCCTAGTTGTCTGAAAAATGTTTCATCTATTTCCTGTTATTCATCAGATGATCTGTAGAGGTGACCCCCAAATGATGCCACCCATGCTTCACTGTTCTCTGATTCTTACCCATAGTTCACAGCTGGCCCATCGACTGTTGCAAGGCAATGCTACATGCAATTGAACTGCTCTTCTTTTGTAGAGCACACCACTTCTTCCTTGACTTTAGAGTTTTTATCAATCTATGGCTGCACTCCAAGCATGTGAGCTATCCCATCATGTCTCTGTGATACCAGTGAGGCCATTAGCTCTGTAAATGTTCGTGCATTTCTAGCTTCTGTTTGTTGCCAACACTGCATGCATACAAGTCACTGGAGGTGGATGCTTGGTTGTGCGCCTTGGGAAGGTTCAAGTCTCCTCCATCATACTGTCCCCCAAGCACTTTCTAATTGCACCTCATATTTTCATTTCAGAGTTTGAGCCTCATTTCAAACAGCTGGTAATGGAGGGAATAGGGGCAAGGTAGAGCGAGATGAGACACTAGGACACCTGCTGATGTAGCTGATAAGCTTCATAGGATCGGTGTAGTAAGTGGTACTCTTCGAAGAGGTAGAGTAATTTACTTGCTCCTGGCACCAGATGGCAGCAGGGTCAGATTTAACAGGACTCTCACAAACATGATTCCTTCATGGATCTTTTGGAGGACCCAAATACCAAGCCTGTCAGCAACGCTTCTACTGAAAGACCTTTAAGCAGAGGGTTTCCAGGGTCTGGAACTTCATTTTGTTGCCTCGTGAAAATTCAATATGATTTGATGAAAAGAACAACAAGATAATGAGGAGACTTTAAAAAAAAGAGATAAGAAACAAGCCTCTGCCTGAGTTTATACAGGAAAAAGTGAAAAAGTCCTCTGTTTCCAAGCGCAGCCTCAGTGATTTGCTAAGCACCACATCCCTGCAGATGCAGAACCCCCAGTTACTTCTGTCAGATTTGCTGGTGTGAAATTTTATTACCTTTGGTATCCTGCCCAAATATTTTGTTCCTTTAAAAACAGTCCTCACCAGGGATGCTATTCATCATCTGTGAGGGTGTGATTTTGACATCTTTAGTCAGAGCACACTGCAGTCAGTTCCAGTGAGCCGGATAGGCAGAGTTTACTTCAGTTTAGTTCTTTGAATAGGAGAAAAGAATCGTAATGCAGAAAGAAAATAATGTATTACAAAATCTGTTGTAGTAGTTATCTGAAAATAATCTGACATAAACAGGAAAAAAATTACATGCATTTGAGAAGCAGTTTACACTTAAAACTTATAAAATTACATTTTGATTACCTACCAACCATTAGCAATTCACATAAGCCATTTGCTTCAGGAGAGTTTATCAAAACTGAATGTGAACTGCCTGATGGTCAATAATAATAATATGGTTCCAAACAATATATAATAAACAGTCAATAATTTCAAAAGAAGAAAACCTCATAGGTATCTTTATCATGAAGAGGTTTTGTGAGTAAAGATGCATAGAGGGGATTTTTTCTGGACAGTCATTGAAGCTGGTGTGCTGCTTTGTGGATTCCTGTTGTCTTAAAATTTGCAAGAATGTGTAAAAGGAGTGTCAGGATGGCTTGCTAATGAGGAAGTAATAATGAAAGAGTAACAACTGTAGTAAAAGAGTGTATCTGGAATATGTTTAAAACAAAAAAGAATTTAACCATCACAAAATAAAGTTAAATTTATTCAGTCCTTTGGAATCTGTAAACATGCTGCTTCTCTGCTTTGATGAGGGCATGGAAGTCCCTTCCTTGTGGCAGAGTGTTACCTTGTTTTCCTTTGTTCCTGTGATGGATATGAGCAATGTTAGATTTGCAAGTTCTCTTGTCAAAGTTGTTAGTATTGATTCTACATACAGTCTCCAGGTTAAACCAGAGTGTCTTTGCAGTAAGCACTATGTTAAAAACAAAACAAAAAAGCCCGAACACCAACAACTTAAAAAACCCTAATTGGCACAGAATACGAGCTGAGCTTCCAAACACATTAAAACTCTGCATTAGAGACAGGAGTTCCTGCATCCTGGTCTCAAGTCAGCACCTGAGAGCATTTTTTTCCTTGGATCATGCTTCTAAAGGTTGTTCTTTGCTACAGATTTGCTTCCATTAGTCAACAATTAGGTTTGTAAAGTAAATCAGGCTACATACATGGACAAGCTATGCTAGCACAACCCTCAGATGGTTTTGTCTTGGGTCAGCTACCTCACTTCAGTGCTTAGGCATGATTAGGGAGGGGTCTAAGCTAGGGCAGAGCTCATTCCTGATTGATGGTTTGGATGAAGTCATCCAAACAGCTTGTTTTTGAGAAAGCTGTAGGGAAGTTCAGCTGTATTGTCATTTTAGCTGAAAGGAGACTGAGTTGTGGAGTGCCAGTTGGCATCAGGTCCTGAGAACGGTCCCTGACCATTTAATTTACTAGTGTTAAAGCTAGGCAAAGGGTCTCTGGCTTGGTATGGAGCCAGATGAAATGGCAAATGAGACACAGAACAGCAAGTCCAGTCCATTGCAGCCATGTGAATTTCTGCTGCTGAGAAATACTGGCAAGGGGCAATCAGAAGCAGTTTGCAAAGCCAACACAACTGGCATGTCTATGGGAGTAAGAGAGAGTGTGGTGACAATGGCTCAGTTGGTGGATGGTAACTGGTTACCAGAGAAAATGGTTTGTGAGCATGAACTCACAGTGGGGCGGGCTGGAAAAGATGCATCTTTGTCGCTACAGACTTTAGGGTACAACTTCCTTGAGATCTAAAGGACAAAAAGCACCTTTTATATCTCATTACCTAAGTAGGTAATGTTGCTAACTTCTGCAATAAAGTCCTCAAAGTACCATACCACATGAAAGAACAGAGGAAAGTTTGGGAAATCCAGTATTGCTTGGTTTATATTTAGTCCTTCTATTATCTTTTTTTTTTGGTACTGTGCTGTTTGTTAGGCTGAGAAGTTTTCAGATTTTCTAGGAAAAGTTTAGGACTCTGTAATGGTCCTCAATCACAGAACAGAAGTTTTTATCTTTGCACTTCCCACTTTCAGTTTTTATTTAGTGAAATGGACATTCAAATGTCTGAATATGTAATTTAAACGTAAAGGCACAAACTTGATTGCTCAAATTAAAAAAAAGTTTCCAGGTAACTTAGAAGTCCAAATGTAAAAATGAGCTCCATGGTTTAGTTGGTTTTTTGATAGATGTCATGCTGCCTTTCACAGTTGTATCTATAGTTGTATCTACAGACAGTATATGATCCACATTTGTTCTTTTTTGTTGTTGTTGTTTTGCTTATTTATGTTTTTTTAATATATTATGCTTTTAAAATATGGAATAGAATTTTATTTATGACCATTTTGTCATTTTTGTCAGGTCTCTGGATTTTTTGTAAGACACATTTGCTTATCTTTTTAAATAGATTGCATGAGAGAGAACAGCCAAATTCAATCCCTTTGTGCTGCTAGAAGAGCAGGAAGGGAAGTATAGAGGTAGGTTAGGTTTCTCCAGATTTAGATGAAATCCAGATGACTTTGCAAAATTGCTTTCTATTGGCTGGAAGGCTTTATGGAGGCAGAACAGAGACATTTTCAAAGTGCTGAGCCAGATACATGTTTTTGTACAGAATCAATATACACCAAATGTCATAATCTTGCTGGAACTCTCACCAAGGCTTTAATGAATAATAATAATATGTTATTTCTGCCCCTTATAGCACTTATAGCACACAGTCCACTGCTTAGCCACACCAATCCCTTCAAGAAACACCTGGAAAAACAGCACTGCAATATGCTGATACAGGTTGAAGTTGAGTTTGTTTCAGATTGAAAGGAAAATGACCACAGCTTTATTTTTGTTCAGTGCATGTGCTCACTGCTGACTTCAGGGCTGTCTTTCTTGTAGACCTAAATTGAACTCTTCAGCAATCACACATGAAGCAGTTTTCTGTGTTTACATTCTCTGGTGCTGCTAGTGAGTCTACAGTTAAAAAAACCTGGGCACTATGTAGCCTAATAGATTTATTAGTTATTTGGCACATAGAATTTCACAGTGCATCTTTCAGGTGCCTGCATTCCCAATGGCTCTTTGGCAGAGCCTCACAGCCCTAGGTAGTTTGTCCTAGCTATAGGAGAGTAAGGAGAAAGTAGCACTGTGGAGGTAAGCACTGTCCTGTGTTTTGACTGAACTCAGCTGCCAGTGTGAGGAAGGAGGACCTTCTTCCACAAATGGCTCTTCTGGAGCATGACATGGGCCCTCAGGGAGTAACCTCAGTGCTGTTTCCAGTGTAAAAACAGGTGAAAGAGGCTAGCAAGACCTCAGGTGGGAACATAGATGACAGAGCCACAAAACTACCACAAAATTGTTGTATTTACCATTCAATCCATTACTCATTACTTCTTCAGAATGATGGTTCTGAGGACTTGGGTGGCTAGCATAATTCGTACTGAATCAGAAAAGCCAACCGAAGCATGTATAGCTTCTTTATGTGCTGCTCTATGTGATTCATAAGTAGTTCCTGAAACTCAAAATACTATTTGATAACTAGTGTGCTAATGGCACATATTAGGATGCAAAAGATGTAGTGTGATACTCTGGGCTTTTGATTGGACTGTAACTCCGGGTCCTTTTCTTCCAAAGCTGTTGCCTAAGCCACCTTTACCTCCCCCCCCACACCCCCAAAGAGGCATCCTGGCTTAAATGCTTTTTTTGCAAATGCTTGATGTGTCTTGTGTTTGTCTCCATTGCACTTAAAAAAGGAAAAAAAAAAGTTATGCAGTGTGGTGAGGCTGTTGTTTGCAGTGTTGTGAATTTTGTGTTCTGTGTGATACAGCTGTATGTGTGTGTCTGTGTGCAAAGTACTCAACCTTTCGTCAGGCAGATGCCTCGCATGTAGTAAGGGGAGTGATGTAGGAAGAAGACATATACAACAAAGAAAGTATTATACACTATACAGTGGTGGGGAATACTGCCCAACAAATGGCTTCTGGAGTACAGATCCTTTGTGCAAGGCAGCTGGCTGCTTCTCCATTGACTACCAGTGTGCTAGCTGTGTTCTACCTCTGAACTGCCCTGGAAGTACTACTCTGTGGAGAGTAGAATGACAGGTTTTCAGTCACCTTTTTCTTTTAGACCCTCTCATTTGCACACATTTATAACCGTATTCTGTGGTGTATGCCACTGAGTATTAAACAGAGGTGAGTCACTTGACAGGGAGAACACCCAGCTATAGGGTGTGCTGGGCTTTCTCATCAGCCCAGCTGCAATTCTGAATCAATACTATCCAGGAACAAGAACACCAGTCTTTTGATGTTTGTTTGGTACAACCTGTTCATAATATCAAGAAATGCAACCCTGCATTTAGGCAGATTCAGGTTTTGATAACACTCTGTAGTTCCAAGCACTGCATTTCTTATTTTGAACTAAAGGGCAGTGGATTGTCCTTTTCATGTACAGGTGTGCTTTTCTGAAGTGTTTGTTTCTGATGAGATGTTTTGACGTATCTGATTTTTTTCCTCCATTGCTAGTATTAATAACAGTATATATTGAGCTGTGTAGAATGAGACCTGTGAGTCTGCTCTTAGTTGCATGATTGTGTTAATTGACTTTGGCTATCTCAGCAATGAATCCAGGTTAGGATAATAACCAAGCTCTTTGGTTAGGTCACAGATGAGTACTTGCACTTAGAAGGTATTTACTATGCATCTGTTTCCATCAGTGTAGTGTGTAATGAGAGGCTTCTACATCCCTGTAAAGCATGACTGATGATGACATCCAGCTGGCCTAATTACCAAGAGTATTTTATATTACAGGCTTCTATGACTTATTTTAATTTTTACAGATGCTAGCAGTTTAGATCCTTGATTAAATGATTAATTAGAAGCATCAGTAACAGTGCCCCAGAAAGAGTTTTGAACTGGAACATTGCCTTGATGGTATGTGTAGATACACTCAAAGGTTCATTTTCCTTGTGGTGTGCTTCTAGGAGCATGGTTGCTGAGTTCCCAAACTGGTTGGGTTTCATGCATTCAGAAATTATGAGGCCAGAACTGTGTAAAATGATCAACTTATCTGGCCTCCTGAATAACATGGGTCATAAAATACTCCCAGCTATTTTATTTAAACTTATGCTTACTTTTCAGAAACAGGTGCTGGTCTCTGTTAAAAATTGACAGCTGAGAACAGTCTACCACAACTCTCCCCAAACTGTCCCAGGAACAGTTACAAATTTGCATCTCCTTTCTCATCTGAATTTGCTGAAAGCTAGTTACCAGCCAGGAAATATATGTTCTTACAACCATGCTAAATTCATCAATACTTTGGTGGTATTTGTTTGGTTGGTTTGGTTGGGTTTGTTTGTTTGTTTTTTGGGTATGCTTAGGTTTGATATCATTTAGTCATCTAAAAATGAAGCATTTAACATCAGTTATTAATTTGGTCTTCCTCAGTGTAGAAAGATGGGCACTACTTGGAGGTGATTCATTCCACTTGTCTGAGGGCATTTTGACTCTGTGGAAAAGCACATCCCTTTCTAGTTATTGCACATCCCATCTAGTTATAGATGTCAGTTTTGACATCTACATCCTAGGACTGAATTAAGTTTTTTAGTCACCAAATTACGCTTGGACATTATTTCATCTGATTATCCTCTGTGACCCTGTAGTCTTTTTCAGAGATGTGGCTTTTCAAGAGATGTTCTCTATTCTCTAGGCTATTTTCCTATTGTCTTAACATAGCTTTCATTCCTTGTTCTTATACGTGTGTCTTCGTATTTAGCCATATTAAAATGGATATTACTTGACTGCGGCAAGGTTTGTATCAGTAACCATCCTTTTTTTCCAAGCTTTATCTGCAGTCTATGTCCAATATTAATCTATGTTTTTTTCCCAGGCAGTGACAAAAAAATGTTAATTAGTGTAGGACCAAGAATTGTTTCTTGTGTAACCTCATTAGGACTGCTGTGGCAATAATTTGCAGGTGATTTCCTGGTTCGGTAACATTTATGATAAATGCTGATGAGTCAGATGTTTGTACATGATAGCTAATTAAAAATGCATCCCAGTGATCAAATATTTATAATGAGATGAAGACTGTCAAACTTCATTTCAGAATGAGATTTTCGCATTTCTAGCAAAGGGAGTCTTTAAATAAAAGTCTTAAGGCAACCTCTGTGTGAAGGGTTTAAGTCAGCCTAAGAGCCACAGCCCCTTCCCTTTCTGGGAATAAGCATTTCCCTTAAGAATCTGAGCAAGTTTCATTTAGAGGGAAGAGTCATCAATTAGGAGAGAGAGTCATCATTTAGGAGAACAAGACATGGGGATCAGTCTGAGCCTTTTGTAGTTGGTGAAGCTGCTTGATGCTCTGCTCCAGCAGAAATATTCTCCTTCCCCTCATCTCCATTTTTACGTGGTCAAAGTACCAGGAAAAGCACTGGGTGCAGGCTTATGGGAGAGCAGACCGATACCAGAGTGAGGTGTGGGGATGTCCAAACTGCTAAAATGTCTTCCTTCCATTTTAGCTTCTAGCCTTCATAGTTTATTTTTCCAGAGCACTTTCTTTACATGAGCTGCTCAACAAAACTTAAGATTAAAAATTAAATTTAATTTGTGGCAGGTTCACACCGACATAACTTCCAAGCCCTGCAGTCTGATCCTCTGTTTTCAACAACCTAAGTTCCTAAACACCTTTGAAACTTCTACAGATAGCTGTACAATAGAACTTTCCCAAGTACAAAAGAAGAGACGAAGAGTAATAGGAAGACCCCTCCTCATAGTCAGAGGACAGATTGGTGACTGCTGTCATGCAAGAGATGGGTTTCCTTTCCCTGTTAGCAGAAAATCTGCTGCTCACTGTTCAGGCTTCTAGACCATGTGCAAATTTCAGATTATTTCTAATCCAGTTGTTTGCACTTCCATGTTCTCATGAAAATTTCTTTGGAATCTCTTCTGAGACCTTCTTCGAAGAAGACTGAAAAACTCTAGTTGTTATAGTAGGTGTGAGAAAGAAAATTCTAGATTTGGCAAAATTTTGTATGCACTTAATTTTTAATTGCCATATCCATGTCTGTGACTGTGATTATTGCTATTGTTATGTGATGGTCTTTTGAACTATGTTGACATACTGTCTGTCATACTTGAGTCCTAGATAAAGACTGGGACGGTATGTTGTATTAGGCATTGTGCAAACCCCAACAAAAAAACCTTGACTCTCTTGACCCAAAAAAGACAAATAGCTGAGCTGACAAATATACAGCAACTTAGGAAGCCCTGGGAAATAGGTTTAACTAGCATCACATTGCAACAAAATACCTTATTCCAGCACTTTCCCTCAAAAGGATGCATGGTGTTCTGAGATTTGCTTTTGCATTTCAGGATTAGGAAGCTGAGTGTAAGCCGACTGTGATCTCTGCATCCGTAATGAGGATGGTGCTGGGGAACTAAGTATGTCTAGCTCTTCCATCTTTTGCAAGGTTCAAAAGGCAGGAGACCTCTCTCTCTTCAGAGAAGTTGTTTCCAGTGTTTTATGATATCCTGGTGGATGAGGGAGTGTGCAATCACAGAAAACAGAATACTAGAGTCTGTCCAGCTATTTGACCAGGTCATATGGAGAGCTTTGAAAAGGCAGATTTCATCTTCTACTGCTCAGGATTTTTTTCAAATAACAAAAAGGAGGCAAATGGAACGGAAGCATAAATGTGCTGCTTGATTTTATGCATTGCACAGAATGCTTTTATCTGGTTGTACCATAGAGTTACCATTATTTGCTCCAACAATGTAGTTTTAGTTCAAAATGCAAAAGGTTTCTCTAGGTAAAGTGAAAATATTGTGTATCATTTGTCTCCTTTTATTTTTTTTCTCATTTAATTGGCAAATGAATAATGGCAAATCTGAAAATGGTGGCTAAAATAACTGCTGAATAAATGCAAAATAAATAGTACAAATATTGGAGGACAGCTCCTCTTTTCCAATATAAAGACATTTAAAAGACTACATAAGAACTACTTTTTCTCTTTATGGCAATTTCTTTCATTTTATATCATTCTTCAGCAGTGTTTTCAAATATGGCAATTTTAATATGAGGAGAACATTGCTAGAATTAGTAGGGATTTGCTTAGTGTCATGGTCAGGGATGATGTGCTTCTTTCACTTATCCCCTGTGTGTGCTTCACTTAACCCCAGCTTTTTCTTTCCCACCTTACTTTTGCAATCAAATAGAGTAATTGCAGGACTCCTCCTGCCCTTCAAGGGGGTTGGAAGGAGTAGAGGGTTGTATTGCTCTATGTATTTGTGTCAGCGACAGTCAAAGTCAGTGTCTTGAGTTTGTTACTGGCAAATTGCACCAACAGAGTTGCAGAATAAGGGAGACATTTTAAAAACAAACTTTTTTTTTTGAGGAGAATCTCCATTTTCAAGTTGCCAAGATGGAGAGTGTCCATTTAGTTTTTACTATATAATATATAGTAAAAATGCATTAAATTAGAGTCAGTGGCAATAAACTAGGAAATCTATCTTGCATCTATTTTGATCCAGCTCCGTGAGCTACCCAACTGTATTGACTGAAGGGAAAATGCGGAGAGAGACTTAGGGCAAATTTCCATTTCCCTGGTCATAGTCACTCTGTGCCAGACAGAGGCAAGTTTGTGCAGCCCAAAAGTTGTTCAATATTCAGTGACTTTTCAGAACTGTAAAGATGGTGTTTGCTCTGATTTTTGAAAGCTCTGCAGACCTCGTCACTGCAGCTGGGAGGCAGCTAACTGTAACTGAGTATAGTGCAGTTGTGTGCAGATGAGAAGGTTTGCTTGCTGCTGTGGAAATTCAAGAAGTTGCACACCCTTTGCCTTAGACTGCTCTGTGAAGAGGGATAAGGGCTGTTATGGGGGCTCCGTGCACTCATTAATCCTTTTATATGTCAGGAATCCCTCCTGTGATTACCAATATTGATTTTTAGATCATACACCCCAGATCAGGCTTGAAATAATCAAACCTCAGTGTATTGAAAAATCTTGCTATGTTTTACTTAGGGATTCTTTTATTAATTGCTGAGAGATTTACTGTAGCTTAGGATCAGGTAGTGAGAATTTGAGTTCATTTTGCAGCTTTCATATTCAGCGGAGCGTGATGCTATTATTTCTGCATTGTGTTACTCTCAGAGTAGATTTTGGTTCTTTGTACACCTGAGAAGCTCTGAGCATCACAGGTGATGTTAGGACTGCACATTTGGCTTGCAGTTTAGGGCTGGCAAGAGAAGGATTACACCATCTGGTCTTGAGAAGTGCTTAGCATCTCCAGCAAGACATTGGATAAACTCCAGTGAAGGTCACTGGAGAATTGATGCTGCTGAAATTCACAACAGAATGGCCCGTTGCACATGATCTCTGTGCATATAATACAAACATTATCTGTGGTCTTATCTGGACTGTGGAAACTTCTCAGCATTGCCAGAACACACCTGCAGCCCCATGTGTGCTGGCTACAGTGAGTGCTAGAATAGTCACGTCCAACCCAGTTTTACCTCCTAGTCTTCCAGAGGTAAGCAGGGATTATATAATATAAAGATACATGCCCTAGTTGATGGTCTTATTTTATTCCCAGTGCTGTTGAAATATTTTACTAGTTCTTGAGAATTTAGCAAACTCTTCAATGTAGAAACAATATTATATGCATTTTTTTGCTTATTCTTTTCTCCTGCAGATGGATAACTTGATCTAAGGTTGTTAATCCATAATGCTGTCTGGTAAGCATTACTGATCAGAGAGTGCAAAAACAGTGTTATGTTTCTTACTTTACCTTTGTCTTTTTTAAACTCATGATCATTAGAGTGAACTCAATATGATTTTTTTAATTGTATGGAAAAAAATTATCTGACCCCCCCAGATTATCCCTCACAACAAACCCTCAAAATCGATTCTAGCATATGAGGGGCAGATTTTTTTTGCTACAGTTGAGAAAACAGCAGAGGCGTCTTTTAGTGGCACTACAGTATACTTCGTGGCACACTGTGACATGGGAAAAGGATCAACAAGTGATGAATTAAAATGTGATATAACACAAAAAATTCTTGAACAAACAGATTTTGTACATGAAGGTGGCAGAATCACTCACTTGCCCTGTCTAACATTTGCTAGTATATCAAAACAAGCAGCATGCAGACAGTTTTAGCAGTGTCTAGTTGCAGGGATAATATGAAGATTCACTTGTTGAAGTTTGGGTGGCTGTTTTTATTTCTGACATCTGTTTATTTGACCTGGTTTTTCCTTTTTCCATTTTGCTCTGATTAATTTCTTTTCATTAGCAGCAAGACATTGCTTAGTGTTGAAAATTGGATTGGAAGAGTGGATTAGTACAAGACTTGAGAGAAATGATAGAAAGAGTAGCCACTGTCAATTGTGAAATACACCTGTGAAAAAACTCTCAAAAATTGATTATGTATAGCAGGATATACTGCTTGATATGTGGCATTCTTTGTTCAGTATGAGTCTTGCCTCAGTGCCCTAACATGATGTTGCGGGGCACTGTGATTTTGCAGATGTCATCTGTCAGCTACGATGCGCAAGTGAGATCTCAACTTCTAGTCATCAGAAGTTGTCTCATGGTGTTTTTCACAGGAAAAGAGATCATACCAATTCCAGCTGGGCCTAATCCACTTACCTAAATCATCCTGCTAATTGAATTGTGCATGTTCTCCATTGCTCTCTGCTATAAAATTTTGTTGCTAAACACCATCATTTCATTGGTGAACAATACAAGCTCCATGGATGGTTTATTGTAATTCAAGTAGAGCAGAATAGAAAGTAGTGCCTAGTCATTACACAGACACAACTATTGTTGTAACTGAGTTGTCACTATGCTGACTACCAAAAGAAACACAAAAGACCCAGAGAGAAAGGAGAAAAACAGATTTTTCATTTTAATTCAAATGTAGAAAAATACTTTTGGCTCTCTGTAGTTTCTCCCCCCCCCCTTTTTTTTTTTTTTTTTTTTTGTCTTGTCATGGGAAAGTTTTTCATATATCTCTTCTAAAGAGTAGTAGGGTACACAAGAAGTTGCAGTTCAGCATTTCAGAACTTCATTATATCTGGAGAGATGCTGAGCTCGACAGGGTGAATAGATAACATTTAGGTAATCAAGCACAGATACAATTTAACTATCCCATTGTTAGTTTATCGGTGGGTGGTATTGGCAAGTATCTGGAGCAAGGAAAAGTTTACTGTGCTAACTGATTTGAAAAGGTTGGTTTTTTTTCAAAGTGATAATACATAGTGGTATAATTAAAGGTAATACAGAAGGGGAAACTGCTCTAAAAGTTTAACACTTCACGAATTTGCCATTTCAAAAAGGAAAACTACTACAAAACCTCCATATGATATGCATATACCATTTCTGCAGTAGGATAACTGATGGGTGAACCTGGAGAAGATTTATTTTTTTTGTAGACTGGACCCTAAAGTTGTTTACTTTATATTTAAAGGGAAAAAGTGAGTTAATTTAACTATTTTTTTTGTGCCTTTTCTGAATTCCTTTAGAAGCCTGCAATTCACAGCTATCTAGCTATCCAAGCTAGTGACCTTTGATGGGTTTTATTGCTTTGTCTGCTGAAAGCATTCAATGTTTCTGCAAGAGACATGAAAGTTTTCATTCAGGTTCTTGGTGGACCCATCTGTGAATTTTAGTTCTAATTCTGAATCTGAGGTTGTTTGTCTTGATTCTTGCATAACTCTATATTAATTTGACCAAAAAGTCTCATGAGAAATCATCTCTTGTGGCTGCTCAGATCTATATGTGAGTGATTTCTATGGCACTGACATCTCCTTTTGAGTGAGCAGTCTTCAAGCTTAGATTTGTTATGGGGATGATCTGCAGAAGAAAGAGAACAATTGGTACCAGCAGGCAAATAGTGCTCAGGATTGTTATGTACAGCATACTTGCCCACTGTACTGTGTTCCGTGAGGATTATGAACATATTTTAATTCCCACTGTGTGGAACTGGATGGCTTTTAGATACAGCTGGATTGTCCCCTGGCTGGTGCAGGGAAATACATGTTTCTCATCAACACAAAGGATCCTTCTACCAGAGAATAATCTCAGGGGGAGATGGTGTTGGTTGTATCACTGCCCTGTCTCAGGGCCTACATTTTTACCTGTGGAACATAAAAATTGGGAAGAGCTGCAAGTGGGATGCTATGTATTAACATATTCTCTCACTGTTCGCTTTCCTGCTGTTTTCTTAATGATCTGTATTGAGTATTGGCAGTGGGTTGGTTGCAGTTGTTTTCCACTGCTACCGCTTGCCCACTAACAAACTTTCTACTGTCAGCACTGATGAGATTTTTTGCTGGATAGCGGTGCATTCTGCTCTAAAAGCAGCAGTTTCTTTTCTACTCACCTTGGCTACGTAGCAGATGAGAAAACACCAAAGAAGCTTGCTCGTATGGTGGTGCATACATGTGTTTGTGTGGTGCTGTTCTTAAGCTAATACACTTTGTTTCTCACTAGGACTATGTGGTCCAAGCAGCTTTAATAAATTTATTTGAATATGTTCTGAAAACAGAACAAATCTAGTGACCAGATTTATATGTGAGTTTGTCTTCACGGCATTTGTCTACTGTGTATACCTACAGACGTGTGACCAAAATACACTGAGAGCTTGAAGCCTATGGGTGGGACACAGAGAAGGGTGTGCTTGGAGATGTACCTGAAGTCAGCTGGCATGACCTCAGTGACACTGTTTTATGTCGCTTGCCTACCACAAATGCTAAGGCTACACGTCTGGCTAGATGCATCTTTAAGTGCCTTGGCCCCATTAGGGGCCATTAGATGGGCTTGCCCCAGCTTTCCCATCTGTAAGTTACCACTTGGGATACCTGCTTTCTTTCCTCTCTGTCATGTGTTAAACATTCATTTTGCACTAGTCTTAAACTGTGTTGAATTAAAAAGGTAACAGACTGATCAAACCAATATTTTACTTGGATAACATTGCTCTGTCATTTGGGCAGCTAGGTCTCCCCTCTGTATTTGGTATCTCAAGGTTTACAAGAAATTAATTCCATTATAGTTACATTTGACTTTCTGTGTTTTAAAATGAATGAAATATGAATTCTACACCTCTTCAGTGAAATATTCAGTGCATCTCATTTTGTTGTTGTTGCAGCAGTCACTGAAAAGAAGAGGGAGCAAAGACCTACCAAAATCAGAAAAAAAGTCACAGCAGACACCAACAGAGGTATGTTGTAATAACAGTATCCTGGATTCTCATGTGGAGGCTTCAGGGACGCTGTGGAAATGATGTTCGTGATCAGTAGATTTGCACTTTGCTTTCTTGTTTGCTTTACTCTTTGTTTTCACGTATGCTGTGAAACTAAGACCTCTTACTCCAGATCTGCAGTCAGACAACACTGTGTCAAGGACCATCTAAACAAACTGCTGGTGCTGCAAGAGAACCCATCAGCTCTCATGTACCTTATATTTTAGGTAAAATAAGTAAAAGGGAGCACCAGTGAAACGAGACTTCACAAGAAGAAACAAGTCCTGACTTCAGGACTTTTGAACACTGTGAAGTCTATTACAGTGTTGCAAGCCTGGAAAATATAAGGATTTTTTACAAGACCCTTGCTCCCACAATGTATTTTCTGGGCACTGTGCAAACTTTAGTCACAAGTAAAATAGTATTTTCCCCATTTTTAAATATATGCATTTATTTCCCTCCCTTTAATTTATTGATCAGTAAAAAAATGATTGCAGGAAAATCTCTTAGTATCTAAAGCTATGTAACTGTGATTGTTAATCTTGTAATTTAAGATCATCCACTGGAGGTCTCCTGTTTTACATCAACTTTCTTCAAATGCTACTTTTTCTTTTTTTTCTAAGGAGGACAACGAAGACCTGAAATGCCAGCTACAGTTTGTTAAAGAAGAAGCAGCCTTGATGAGGAAGAAAATGGCTAAAATTGATAAAGAGAAAGACAGATTTGAACATGAGCTGCAAAAATATAGATCATTTTATGGGGATTTGGACAGTCCCTTGCCAAAAGGTGAAGCAGGTGGGCCACCTACCACAAGAGAAGCTGAACTCAAGCTTCGACTGAGACTTGTGGAGGAGGAAGCTAACATTCTTGGAAGGAAAATAGTGGAATTGGAAGTAGAAAATAGAGGACTGAAAGCGGAGCTTGATGATTTAAGAGGAGATGATTTCTCAGGGACCGCTAACCCACTCCTGGGAGAGCAGAGTGAATCCCTGTCAGAATTACGACAGCATTTGCAGCTAGTAGAAGATGAAACAGAATTGCTGAGGAGAAATTTAGCTGATTTGGAAGAACAAAACAAGCGCATAACAGCCGAGCTGAACAAATACAAGTACAAGTCTGGGGCCCATGAGAGCTCTAGGCACCATGATAATGCCAAGACAGAAGCCTTACAGGAGGAGCTAAAAGCTGCACGAATGCAGATCAACGAGCTGAGTGGCAAAGTCATGCAACTCCAGTATGAGAACAGAGTCTTAATGTCCAACATGCAACGCTATGACTTGGCCTCTCATCTTGGGATCCGTGGCAGTCCCAGAGACAGCGATGCGGAAAGCGATGCGGGAAAAAAAGAGAGCGATGATGATTCCCGCCCCCCTCACCGCAAAAGGGAAGGCCCCATTGGTGGGGAAAGCGACTCTGAAGAGGTACGCAACATTCGGTGCCTGACACCCACGAGGTCTTTTTATCCAACGCCATCTGGGTGGCAGAAAAGCTTCACTGACAGGCAGCAGATGAAGGACATTCGCTCTGAAGCTGAGCGGCTGGGCAAGACAATAGATCGCTTAATTTCTGACACGAGCACCATCATAACAGAGGCGAGAATTTATGTAGCTAATGGGGACCTCTTTGGACTGATGGATGAGGAAGATGATGGCAGCAGAATACGCGAGCATGAGCTTCTTTACCGGATCAATGCACAGATGAAGGCCTTCAGGAAAGAGCTTCAGGCTTTCATCGACAGACTCGAAGTTCCAAAGTCTTCGGATGACCGAAGTGCAGATGAACCTTTGTCAGTGAGTCAGGTAGACTTTTACTTATTACGGCCTACAGGTAAAAAGGGTCTGCCAAGTGAATTAAGCCTCAAATTCGATGTATGGCACATGAAAATTCTACATTCTAGATAGTGGACAAAAATAGCTATTTCTTAAATTAAAGCTATTTCTTATTGTTTTAAATCCTCATTTGTCCATATGAAACATTGTTCTACAAGTGGGGCTGTTTGTGAAAAGTGAATAAGTCTGGTCTGGAAATTAAAAGGCATATACTCTAGGAGGAGGAAGATTTTCCTCCTTTCTGGCTTTGCAACTGCATTTGCCAGAGTTGTGCCTTCGTCGCCAGTAAAGGCAGCGCAGACAGCATTTTTGGCACGTAAATGAACATGATTGTTTTCTTAGTGGTTGGGTTCCTCTTAAATGAAGGGAAAGAAAATCTTACTAATTTTAAACAAGAGGAAACATTAAATTTCCAAAATTATAGAGAGTATGACATACCACAGAGAAAAATAAACCATGCCAATCTACTTTGTAGAGTCACAGAGACATACGGTAGTGTGAGTATTGGAACTGCTGTAACTGATTTTATCTTGTTGAAGGCCTATGGGTCACTGATTAGATACAGCAGTGACTAGAATCTTTTCTGTAGTTCATTTTTATGCGTAATTGTTTTTGAGAGGTTTTGGGGAGCAAATTCCTTGCTGAGTCAAGATCTTTTGCCATGAAAAATGAAAATTGCCTGCCCTTATCTTACCATACAATCCTATAGTTGGCAAATCTTGTTATTGCTTATGGTATTATCCAATGTTTTAGTAAGTCTCTTGCTGTGTTAATTTACTTTGTGCTGTCCTGCTAGTTTATAGTCAAAGTAGTTGCCAGATGAAGCTGAAAGCTATTATTTCTTATTCCTATGCTGACTAATTAGCCTTTTGTTTCCTTGTATCAGAAAGTCACAGACGCAGTGAGTTTAAAGCTAATCAATTACTATACATGTATTGCATGAAATCAAACAGAAACGGCATTTAGCATGCTCACTTTCTGATCTAGCAATAGCTCTGAGCTTGTAGAGCTCCCATTAGCTTAAAGGCAGAGCACTGCATGGGCCAAACAAATTTAAAGCAAACTAATCAGTATTTTCTCTAAACAAATAACAGCAATAGTTAAATTGGACAATGCAGGGCTTGACCATGCAGAACTCCTGCTGAAGTCAATGGGAGATGGGTACTTGGTCCCTCCACAAGCATAGTGTGATTCACTATTTTGTTGAAACTTTGGACTTGCTATTCCATTAATTGACTGTTCTCTTTGTCTTTGTATTTACTTTCCCAGATGTTCCAGCCTATCATTTTACTTATTCTCATCCTTGTATTATTTTCATCCCTTTCATACACAACAATATTTAAACTTGTCTTCCTTTTTACACTGTTTTTTGTATTGTAAGCCATTCATCATTTACTGTTCATTGTAGTATTATTTTCAGTTTGTTTATTTTGTCCACCCTCCAAGATAAGAAGTGCAAGAGACATAGTTTCTGTAATAGCCACTGCTGTAAAAACACTGAAGACTACTTGTTTGCCAAAACCAAACCAAACCAAACCAAACCAAAAAAACCCTGCAAAAAACATACCAAAAAGTCACCCAGTTGAATAGGAAACCCACTCACCATGGTGTTCCAGGTAAGCAAACAGAAAATATTTTTTCACTTTGTCTGATTTTATCAGTTTTGAATAAAAATTTCCGGAGTGACTGGAACCAATTTGATATTCATTAATTTGCACCAAATCAGAAGCAAAACAGAAATATGCAGAGTGGGTGTGAGGAGTCTGTTCCTTTCCTCTTCCCACTCCCAGAAAAAGAATTTTTATTCTGGACACATATGAATAGCAAAAACATATTTGATATGTATTCTGCGTTTTATGTCACAGTTTGTATCTATTTTGCATGATTGTGGTGATAATGTTTTTCAGCACTGTATTATGTGGATTAGACACCATGGAGGGGACAAAATCAGAATGGTTGGTATACAGAGCACTGTATCTGGAAATGTGGCAGCGAGCTGGAGTCCCTGAGGAGGAGGAGGTAGCAGAGTAGGCGAGGAGTCTTCTGAGAAGTGTAGGCTGGCTTCATTCTCTCTGTGCTCCAGAAAGATGGCCGTGCTACAGTCTCACTTGAACTGAAGAGTCTGATGCTAGTCACCTTGCCTGATGTCAAATACCTTTTCCTAACAATGTAGTTTATCAGATACCATTTTCCTCGGTAACTGCCAGGGCTCTCGGTTCTGCAGGTTTCAGGATGAGTTTGGAATGAACATGGTAACTCTTGGCTTGCTGAGTGATCTCCATCTAACCATGCTGTTGGTAGCGAGTGACCACAGGTGAGGGAAGCTTGTGTGCATCAAGAGTTGCTGAATATTCCTGTCTTGCCTACAAGAGGCTTCACTGAGAGCACAGGCAACTCGTGATCTTTCTGTCATATTGAGCATAGGTTGTTCCTACAAACAGTAGATGACCCTCTATGAAAACCTCATCTGGAATGCCCAATGGAGCTCTTTTTTCTTTCCTGTTTTATTCAACCTACATTGAAACCACTGAGTCCCACAAATATGAATTCCCCAGAGGTGATAATTTACAAGTAAGTGTATTAATGACGTTGTTTTGTGCAGATGTCATGATAAAAAAAAATCTAGTAATAAATAAAACAGCTGTTTTTCTAGCTGGCAATAAGGATTCCCTTTGATTTATCCCTGTTCACTTAATATATTCCCCAGTAAGAACAGTTCATCTCTGTGTCTGGGTTGTGCTCTGCTACCTGAAATAGTAGACACACACCATTTTGAGGGAACCCCTTAGAGGGAAGCAGAAGTTAGACACTAAAATTATTTTGTGAGAACAAAAAAAATAGCAAACTCACAATATTCAGAATTAAACAAAGCTTGCATTTTTCTTTGTGTTTGTCTAGTTTTCCCTCAGCATACTCTGCAAGTGTGTCAACCTGGATCAGTTAAATCACTTAACCTTGAATTAATCCAAATACTTATTCCTACCAGGGAGTGTTGCTGTCAGTATTTATTTTGTAGTTAGCAGTTAATGTCTAAAGGAAATGATAATCAAGATATGTGAGAATAATAGATAGCCTTGCTTGGTGTCCTGATTAAAGAGAAAGTCGGGCCTGAAGTAATTTTGAGGAGTTTCTAAGCTGCTCTAGTTTATGTTCAGTTGCGTAAAAGTTAAGTTTCACATATTAGAAACTATTATGGCAAGATATGGTCAAGCATATTATACTTTCACAGTGAATTTCTGTAACTGTAAAGATAGTTTTCAAATACCTGGGAAAAGGCGCTTTTGCTGCTTTTCTCTGAGCTACTCCTATAAGAAATTTTTCAGGAACTGCTTGAGAATTTATTTTTTTCCCGATGGATTTGCAAGTTGGACATTCAAAGTATAATCATTTGAGGCTTAAACTTGTCATATCAATTCTTAGCACACGACTGACTTTTTGAGTTTTTCTGTTTTAGTCTCTCCCTCGAGGGAAGAAAAGATCATCTGGATTTTCTTAAATGTTACTGTCTCAATCCCATGAAAAAGAAAAAAAATCATTCTTAAATCTGATCTGAAGTTCTGGGCTTTCAGATTTTAACTTGCACTTGTTTATACTTTTCTCAGCCTTGTATGTAATAAAGATGAGTAGAGAGGGTTTGATTTACACAGAATGTGTCAGTAACAGTACTAGTGTAAAGTAGTAGGAAGGTTTAATACACTGAATTTATACATTGAATACATTTTGGAAGTAATTGGGAAAGATTTTCTTTTTTCTCAGAAATCAAAAAAGATGAGGATGAACCTCTTGAGACAAAAGGTGGAGATAACTTCTGCACAGGACTGGCAATTATAACCCCCTTGATTTCTCACAGTGTTTTTCCTTGCATATAGCCAGAGCTTTCCTCATCCTAATTCTGCCAGGCATCAACAAAACAAAGCAAATCTGAGAACCTCTTGGGACATTTAGGGAGCTATTGCACAGGCAATGTCTTAAAATCTGAAATCAAAGCATACAAAATCATTGTAGAAGCTCCCCGCAGTCTTTGAATCTGTGATGAGCATGGAGAATGGTGAGGACCCCGCAAACCTCAGTACAGAGAAATCTCAGTGAGAAATGAGATGTGTTTTTCATGTCCTTCTGCATTCAGTTTGAAGGGAGTGATTGGAGCTGCTCATCTGTTTCGCACCAGGTATTACAGAGAAGTTCACAGCCCTCCTTTTTTCACTGTTTTAAAAGCTGCTGAGAATGCTAATAAAATCAGCATGGACTTCTATCCATAGCCAGAAGATAACATCTAGCCAAAGAAATAATTGTTCTGTGCCTTGCTAAATTAAAATAACCTGGTCTCACAAAGACATGCCATAGTTATACTTGCCAAGAAAGGAAACACATTCTCCCCACTGGTGGACAAAGTCCACCTCACAGGTGAGTGAATAAATGCAGCTGAACACGTCCACGTCCTCTAACAGGAGTGTGTGGGAGTCAGGCAGGGCAGAGTCAGATAGAACACTGCTGATTCACTAGATCCTGTCTGCAGCATAGCACCTAATTCTGAGCGGCGGTAATAGGAAGAATGTAAGATTTTGATTTTATGTGGCAACGAGCTGGATATGCCAGGTTACCTATTGGTTCAAATCCCACTTAAACCAGTAGCAGATTCACCGTTCCCATTTTGGAATATTCTGGCAAAATATTAATATTCTGGCAAAAATCTCATGGTATTTGAACCCCGAGAGTGCCTTAATTTTACATTTTTCTGAAAGATTAAATTTCTGTTTCCTGTTTTCCCAGGGAATTCATTCCATGTTCTTTCAGAAATAACAGTTCTTGCGTCAACAGATCTAATTCTGACATTTTTATGCTTATATAAATCAGCAGTCATGCCAATGAATTTTTATGTCATTTAGAAAATAAATGTTATTTTTCCTTTAAAGCAACCAGATAAATTCAATTAGATTTTTTTTTCCTATTTAAAGTCAGCTCTGAATGCCCTGACAAAATACTTCTACAATTATTTTATGTACTGTTGATATTAGATGATCATCGACTACTGTTGATACTTACCCATGATATTAGAACGATGATCTTCTCCAGGATCAGAGATATTTCTTTCAACCAAAAATATCCATGCCTGAAGCTCCAGTTAGAGATAGAGTAAGTGTCTGCTGACACATGTCAGCAATGCTTCAGAATCAAAACTAGAAGAGAGCAGGTGTTATAGTGCAGAAATATGCCTGGCAGTTGGAAAATAAAAAATCGCCAAAACCATGGCTGTCTAAATGTGTTATAAAAAGAGATGAACTGCACATGAACTTTGGGAGTTGTTTATGAAAACAAGCAGAGCTTTAGGATATTAGATGCCCTTCCCCTTAATCACCCCAGAATCTGATAGGTGAGTAGGAGACTTCTAAAGGCATCAGTATCGGGGACGTAATTCTCATTGGCTTACATTTCTGTCTCTGATTTAATGCCAGGGGAAGTGATATTCAAACCCAACTTTTGCCATTACACATGCAGTTGCCTATGGGGAAAATTACAGTGGCTCTATTTAAAGTAAACATCTAAAGTATCTGCCACCGATTTCCAATGTAACCTTGGAGAAGTGACATGACATAACACTTTGTTGGCTCTGTTTTTCCACTAGCTTATATACTATTGTAGAAGTGCACAACAGTAAGAGGAGACAGAATTTGTATTCCCTTCTGCCCAATTCCTGATGTATATATCCACGCCTGAGATGCATTTACCAAGATTATCAAAGTGTGCGTCATTCAGGCACCTGATGTTGTGGTTGGATTAATTACAATGGCAGCAGTGCTGGTTTTTCTTCTTGTTACCAAATTTATGTAGACATAGGAAAGCAGGTGTGACATAACCAAGCTATTGTAGCAGAACTGAAGATGCTCTAAAATTATCTTGAGAGCAGATGATGAACAAGAATATGTGCTACCCTGAGTATCTAATCAGATTATAGCCCACACTGAAACTCCTGCTCCTTTGTCTTCGCTCATCTTGCATGATGAAGAGAAATTTAGCAGAGGCTTGTTTAAAATGGTCTTACACCATTTTTTTGTTATTGTTGAGGTGCTGACTTTTAACACAAGCAGAGCAGATGCCAGGTATGGGCAAAGTACACTTCACCTATGGAAGAAGTGTGTCGGATGTAATAAACCTACAATAACCTTCTTGCTTATTTTGCCTGTGCCAGAGGCCAGAAAGCCACATTTGCTGCTTTGTCTGCTGCTGTTGGGACAGGGACAGTTTCTGTTGCATAACACTTTTTCCTCAACAGCAAAAGTCACTATTGGTACACTTAAGTATGTCCAGAGCGATGAGCTCAGGTTTTTAGAGCTCACTTCATGTTTTCTTTGTACCAATGTTTCTCTGCATTTCCCATATTAGGATGAGTTTAACAGGGCCCTTTAACCTATGAGTGGGGACCAGCTCTTGTCTCCTACTGAGCCCCTCAGTCTCACACTTTTCTAGTTCCTCACACTGACAGAAATGTAGGATTTTGCCTGAGTGAAAACTCAAGCCTAGGATTTAGTCCATTGTTTTCTTTAATTTTACTGTGTTTTACTTCAAAGAGTTCACATAACAAGATGAGGGGCATTGAGTTAACAATATTGCAGGCACAAGAATAATAGCCTATGCTGGTGGATGAGAGGGAAAAACCCATGTCTTCAGAGTCTATCTTCATTTGCAGTGGTGCAGCTGTGCTGGGTTCAAGGAGGAGGCAGTGCTGTGGCATCCAGCCTTCAGCTGTGGGCTCAGTTCTGCTCCCAGGCACATGGGCTTTGCTCCCAGCCATGTCAGCTGGCATGTTGGGATGTAACCTCACAGAAGAAAGTCATACTGTTGCTTTATGAGCAGGGAACTTCTAAATCCTCAGAGTTTAGAGGTTGGGAATTTTCTTCAGGAACACTCACTTGTGTACTTGGGCATCTTTGTTCAATGTTTAGATTATCTTTGAAACTTTCATAAATAGCTCAAGTCCCATTATTTAGGTTACATGGGATCAGAATAAGCACCCCAGTAATGTATTCACTGAGGCTTATAGCTAGACCATAAAAGGAGAAAAAAAGCGTTTTCCCTGAAACCTGCTTTGGAATTTACTACAAAATGCAACAGAGCTAAAATCTTTATGCTGTGTATGGATTTTATCACAGATAAAACCTTATTGTTCTAAAGGGGAGAGTGCTGACTAAGCAAAGGATGTGTGAATCCTATTATTGTATCCTTTGTCTCGCTGATCCTCTTGTCATCAGCTGCGCTGCCCACAAAAATATACATTGCTCCTACTCAGTGCATTCGGAGACTCCCACCAAATAGCAGAATTTGTCCAGAGTTTTATGCAGCATGAGTCAAGTACTTTGTGGCCCTTCTCCAGGTACACGTGGCGACAAATGTTCCCTGAAATGTGAATTTTCTGACTATGGGTGGTCTCAATCACTGTCCACAGACATATCCAAGCACAGTTACCCAGCAGGGCAGCAGCATGTGTGTGAAGCTTCTGCCTGGGGGTCTCTCTCAGTGTGCCAAATGAAAGCAATTTAACACATAGCACTACAGGAAGAGTTACTGTGGCGAGCAGAGAGGCAAGGAGCAAGCTGAGCTCCTCCTGCCTGTGGCTCAGCAGGGAGAGCAGCTAAATTTCACTACACTGGCTTCAGGGTCTCCATCCATGGACTTTCACTTGCTGGATCATTTTTGTCACATATGCTCCCTTCCCTCACCCCATGCTGTTCTTTACTATGGGTGCTCATGGTGCTTTAAATCCAAGCCAAGGTGGTTTTGGACCTTCCTTGCTAGCCTTATGCTGGGGATGAGTCTTCCTGTGCAAGGGAGATTCTCTGTCTAATTTCAAGTGCTTTGCTTTGCTGAGACACAAAGTATCTTAACAGACTGGAGAATCTGATCCAGAAACCTCATAAAGTAGCAGGAATATTTGGGTATATCCCAAAGAAACCATTATCGCTATTCCCAGAATGCAAGATAGTAGGATTACACAGTGCCCAATAATTCTGCACTTCATAAGTGACAACATATTTAGACTACAGAAAAAGATTTTAGGGAGGAGTGGTTTGCTTTTAGCTCTTTAGGATAGCTGTTAACCAACACAACTACTGCTTTAAACAAACCCCTTTACAAAGCGGTTTATGAGGATCAAGTTGCAAAGCTCAAAATCATAATGCTAAAAAATATAACCCTGAAAACTGGCTCTGAAAGACAGCAAAGAATCTTCCTTTACAACATGGATGCTAATAAAAGAAACCTAAAATTGCCTATTGTCATAGCTTTGATATTAACACTGTCTGCTTTGGCAAGCTTTAAAGACTGGACTGCACTATAAAACCTAAAAATGTCCTGGACTTGGAGTTGTTTACACAAAATATGAGGAGATATAAAGTTACAGAGCTGGGGGTTGGAAGAGATGGCTTTAGAACCATCCTCCGTGCACTGACGTCACGTGGAAGCCAGCTGCTGGGATGATGCTGGACGGAACTGTTTTTCAGTTTGCAAAAGTTGTGGAGTTATTCAAGGAGAGTTGTAAATGCTGCCCCAGTTGAAAGGTTGTGTCTCGCTGAGCTTTCTTATTTCTTTTAAAGATCAAGATTCACGGAACTGGATCCCAGCTAGCTATGCATTTCATTGCTTTCACTGCTGTTTAGAAATGGACTGACAAACTTCTGAAGGATTTCTTACTCCACGAAAGGTATGGTTACAGCTTATTTTAAATTAGTGGTTTGGAACAGTTAAGATTAAAAAAGAAAGCAAGTTACTACTGTGCCAAACAGTTATTTAAACATCTCTCTAATGTTACTTACATGTAATGTGCTGTGCATGCATATTGTATACTATCTTTATTCTTAGAGAAAAGCTCTTCATTGGTTCTGTCAGTTTCTTCAGAGCAGGCATGACAGGTAGCACAGTGAGCATTCATATCTCTTCCCTCCTTTCCTATCCCCCTTCCTTCCTTCCTTCCTTCCTTCCTTCCTTCCTTCCTTCCTTCCTTCCTTCCTTCCTTCCTTCCTTCCTTCCT
>WUAM01000038.1:409573-473919 GCA_024336885.1 Actenoides hombroni
AAGGCTATATAGTATTGACTTTCTTTCTAGTAATATACTGCTTATTGAAGCATGGTTATTATTACTAATAGTGCACTAGCAAAATCACCGTTTGTGCAAGTTGTAGACAGATTATACCTGCCTGTCATGTTCATGACTTTACAGCATTTATAATTTTTTTTTAAATTTTTTCCAATGTGTATTTGAAGGATTCTAGTGGAGCAAAGAGTTTTTAATTTATTTTTCAGAGATGTCTTGAAATGTTATAGAGATATAAATATAGCCCCCCCCCCAAAAAAAAAAAAAGATAGAAAATGACTGTACTAAAAATTGCAACCTTTGAGTTTGCAAAGTCAGAAAATATTGAAGTGGTTTTAAAGTTTGCAACAGGTCTAAAATGCTGTAGTATTTTTTTGTAAGTTGTTTTTGGTCAGCACTTACTGAAGTCTGGCACAAAGCTGAAACACTGGTCTGGAGAGGTGCAGTCTCTAAAGCCTAGCTGCCTTCCCTAAGAAGCAATGAGCAGACCAGTGTTTGACTTCTTCTGTGATGAGAATGATGTGCTCTCTTTCAGTGTCTCTTAGTTTCAATGAGTTTAACATTTCTAGAAAGCTGTCCTTTATGTTTTTAGACAGGTGGAAGAAGAAGGGTCTGAGATCTGTTTGTAGATAGTTGAGGGACAGATGGCCATTTCAGAGCTCCAAGGTAGGTGTGAATCAAGAGTTTGAAAGAGTAAGCTCCAATACCACATTACATGGTGACATGGTTGCACCATTGTGAAACGGGTTGACAGAGATGTTTGAAGAATAATCAGCTTGTTCTCTAAGTCTTCTGTCCAAAAGTGCTTGGGGTAAACAGTTTTGCAACCCCGGAGTTAGGACCAGGCCCATGATGGCTGTCAGTTGAGAGAGCCTGTAGCAGGACTTCCTATGACCCAAAGACCTGAGTAACCCTTTGGGCCTCAGCTGGGCTCTTCTGCTTACTTGATCATGAAAGAAGCTGACTCCAAGTTTGGCATCAGCTTCCCAGTCAGCTGAAATAATGCAGACACTGGTAAGCAGTGATTACACAGTAACTACATCTGAATCAACAAGACTTGTCCAATAAAATACAGGATAGGGAAGAACTTTGCATGAAGCTCAAGAATGAATTTTCACTATATCAAAGAAAATGTTGATGATAAAATGTCAGTTAACAATCACTGAGCACTGGTCAGGGAAGTGAACAAATTGAAGGAAAGTAATGTGGGTTTACCCTTAGTTGACTGATATTTCATTTGCTTGGTTTCTAGCAGGAGGCCAAAACAGTGCAGGAAGATTTTGGGACTAGAACTAGATTCCATGCTCACCTAAGTAACACAATAGCTGTGTTTGAGAGCCAGAGTTAACAAACTCAAGTATCAGTGTGCGTGTGTACCAGCCCTTATACCTCAGGAGCCATCGTAACTGAACAGCTAAATGTTGTTGTGGCCTTGCTGGCATAGTAGATGTGCTGATGGTAGTGGAGTTTCTATTGTAAAGCCCAAAAAACCAAGAGGAACACCAGACCCATAAAATCCGTAACTGTTTTACTCCAAAGGCAGATGAGCAGATCCAAAATACTACCCTTCAAATATACATATGTGGTTCAATTATTTTTTTTTCATTCACAGATACTAAGATAATAAAGACTTCTGAAGGGGAAGGAGTAACAAGCACAAATTAGTTAATGTTCTGAGTGAGGTTTTGAACTAGATTTGAGCTAGTGCTGTTGGAGAATAGTTTCTAGTTTTCTCTATGCTGATCCTGGAACTAACATTTATAGATATAAGTTTGTACATCCAAAATATATGAACGCTTTATAGTGACCTGTAGTCCTTTATAAAGTAGAATGATGCTTTCTACTGTATGTTTGTTACCTGTTATTAGCTTTTCTGTCCTGTTTTCCTTCACGTATTCTAAAGCATTCATATAGCCTTAAGAATTTTCAGTATGTATCAAGTTTGCAGTCTTCAACTGCCAAAAGAATGTCACAGTCTTTGTTGTGCTACATGCATGTGTGAAAGGAGTGCATGAGCAAACACGATACCTTTACACTTGCAGTTGTCTTTTGAACAAATGTAAAAATAGCTTTCACCCTCAAGGGCAGACGTTGCAGGATACCAGGGTCCTGAAGTGCCATTCAGCATCATGGAGACTTGAATTTCATTTAAAACAGGTTTATAGTGAAGAGTGGTGCAAAATGGCCATGGCAGAGCTTGCTGTGGCAGACGTTCCTGAATTCTATGATGCTGGATGCATGTCCTTCCTCTCCTTTCCCAATTGGGCCTCTCAGCCCTTGGATTTGTGTCCTATAGTGCTTAGTTCATCCATATTCATCACATTCCAGGTATATATCATGCAGTTGGGTGATACTGTCCCCTGCAAGTACATTTAAGCTAATTATTTTGGTCTTCTGCTTGCTTGGTTTTTTTTTCCCTGAAAGCTAAAATCAAACACAAGTAAGACTTATTCTGATAAACTTACAGGAAACATTCAGGGAAGAAAAAAAGCAGAGCTATCTTATTGCTGTTACACAGACTGTAACCATGGACCTCCGTAAACAACTGGAGAATACTGAGAGGAACTGGAATAAAGAGAAGATGGAATTGCTGGAGAGATTTGACAATGAAAGGAAAGAATGGGAATGTCAATGGAAGGTCATGCAGAAGAAAATAGAAGAGGTACTTTTAAATAAAACTCTGAACACTAACATTTTCACTTGGGGTGAAGTGACAAAGGGTCGCTTCAGTTGGGTTTTTTTTTCTGAATTATATCCTATTCCTTATCTGTCACTGAAGGTTTCTAATAGCTGATGGTAGGATGCAGAGCCAGGGGTTAAGCAGTATTTGCAATTGCTCATTTAATAGTCATGAATATGAAGCAGGAGCTTAAATGTCACTTTCTGTGAAGTTTGCTAGGACATTGTTGGCTGTATATACTGCTGCCAGTCCTGCTGACATGAACCACGTTGCTCATGTTATACAGGCATTTTTCAAATATGTGCTTAACAACTGCATTTATGGAGTATAGGAAAATGCATATTTAGTAACAAAAAATCTAGGTATCATAATTCTCTGGCAAAAAGGAATTAGATGCCACAGGTCTGCTGGAGTAAATGGTAATATTAAAAAGAATGTGATACATTAAACGCTGCATGATGCAGACTCGTTCTGTCTAGAACCTGGTCCGTTTATGAACAGCTTTTAGTAGAGAAAACAACTACAGTAAATAGCATGGAAGTCCTGACAGCACTTTTGTTTACACATGCTAACTAACACTCACTCCCTGCCGTTTCTAACGCATCTCCTTCCAGAAATAGTTACAGTAATTATTTATTTTTCTTTTATCCCCAAATTGTCCTTGCAGCAGAATCTTCTGGCACTCTGTAATGCATAAATTGAATCTGCCTTGGCAAAATATAGAAGCAAGTTTTTTTACCGCTGATCTTTCCACATTTTTCATTCTAATATACACATGGAGTAGTTTTGCTCGCTCTCTGCCAACACCGTCCTGTGCCTAAGCAACACATAAATGTATGGCACAGATTGCTCTCATGAAAGTATGAGAAGGAAAATGATCAGAGCCAAAAGAACTGCAGTCATACATTGCCCATTAAACCAGCCTGCAGCATAACTCCGTGATGTCAGCTCTCTGTTTTACCTGCAGTTCTTGCAGACTTTGCTATGTTAGTCTTTGCTACATTTAGTCTTTGGGACAGGACATTTCTGTGCAGTTTTAACCTAATTTCACCACCAAGGTGAGAGTACTTCAAAAATTAGTAATGTGGTCTATATGTGTAGTTGAATTTCAGTTTGTTAGTTATATGAACTGGTTTGGAATGATGGTAATGTGTTGTTAAAAGGTATTCTGGCTATTAGTCCTGACAGTGACAGCAAAGACCATTTTTTTCCCATGTTCTTTATTAGCATGTGGATTAGGAAAGTGTGACAGAGACAGAAAAACAGATAAAGAATGGAATGGGGATGAGGGGAAGAGAGTGAAACAAATTCCTGGGTACTTCAGGACAAGACAAAACTGCAGATAATACCCCAAGGTTATCGGTATGCTAAGGTCCCCTCTTATTCTTGTCTATATATGCCCTTGATTTCAGTTGCCTGACATTTCTTTGCCAAAAGCCACGTGGCTGGAGAAAAGGGAAGATACCTTTTAAATGCCATAATCTGTAGAGGTATTTCCTCAATAAAATTTGTGCTACTTTATCAGCTTGTATTTTTATTTGGTAGTTTTTTTCTAGCCCACCAAAACCTAACTTAATTACTGGGTTACTCCAGGAAGACTTACATGGTTTAGGAGATGATATTGTTGAGTTATGAGGTGGTATCCTTCCTTCTTACTGCTGAGTCTGTATGAGGCCCTCATTTCTTGGAAATGCCAAAAGTTCAGTCCTCAGGTTCCATGAGCAGCTGGGCTTTGGAAGTGAAATCTGAAAGCCCAGGATGAGGTCAGGTGTCAAGTCTCTGAACGTGAGAATACTTCTGCTCCATGTCACTACCCATGAAATAGCCACATGTTGTTAATCTTTTTCACTGTCCTTCCAAAAGCTGTTGTGATGGCCTTGTGCACTGCAAGAGAGCAGGCAGATGGCTGTTCAGAGGTGCCTGCTCTGCGGTTTCTTCCTAAGAGCAAGTTAAGAATGAATGTTTATAAAGAGCCATGGGATAATTGGCAGTAGAAATCATAGTGTAAGCAGAAGAGGTTTTTATGAAGTTGCTATTTTTTCTAATTTATGATTTACCACAGGTCCCTAGTTTGAATGTGCTGGGTGACAGGAATTAACACCTTTTCATGTACTAATGAAGCCACTGGATCCCAGCAGATAGCATGAAAGAAGATAAAGGGGTGACAGCACACTGCCAAATAATACGATTCTGCAGTACTGTTCTGTCACTCCACTCATAGGGAAGAATTCCACTTGTCTGAGAACCAGAAGAGTGTGCTCTAGTGCAGATGGTGCTGCATGTGATGAGAATTCACTTCCTTTCCTTATACTGGTATGTTTTAACAGGCTGTAATATAACACAGCCCTCTCCCTCCCTTCCATGCCTTTATATTTCTCCTCCATCACATCAGGTCTATGTCTGCCACATGGTGCGCTGATCTTACTTGAAAGACAACCATACAGCTTCTGGCTCAAGGAAGGGCCGTTGACCTCATGAGATCTCTTTCAGTCCTATCCTGTGGGTGGAAGCTGTATATTAGAACTGTGGCAAACAGTTTGTGAATGGCAACAGGCCTTTTCCTCATCCTGTGACTATAACAGTCCATGAACTATCACACTGTGCAACGCAACACTTTTCTACTAACGTGTATAAAAATCTTTCTCCTTGGTGCTACTGAGTGAAGCATCATTCAAATGAGAAGATGAATACCTTCTTTTACCATAAAGTTCATGGTTTAATACCATGATTTAATAGAAGATTCTATTGTTTTTTCAGCTTTACCAGGAGGTAAGACTTAGAAGGGAGAGCAATATGAACATTCATGATAATAGGGCCATTCAGAGCAAGATGCTGCAGCTGTCCATGCATTCCCCTGCTTCAGAAGATAGTGACACAGTGGAGCTGAGCTATCAACACAATGTGGCAAATGAAAGGACTGAAAAAGGGAGTTTGCTCAGTAAAACAGGACATGAATGTAAAGAAAACAGAGCCAAGAGCAGAAACAATACTCTCTTAATGGACAATCTTGCCTTTGAGAACTGTGAGGAACCTGAAGACAGCCTCAGCGTTAAAACTTCCAAGAAAAATGCCAAGAATTACATTGGTGATCTCAACGTAGTAAGTAATGTATAAGCATGTTTCAGTTACAAGGATGAGGGAAATACTGAGAGCTTTGGCCTGCCAACTTAACCTAAAGAACTGATCTCCCTGATCTTAGCTTCCCAGCAAGGCACTGTCTTTACTTCCTCCTTGGTTTGCTATTGATGAGTGTCTTCTCACTATTTGAATGTGTTAACAGCATGCTCTTTAACTCCATTCACAACCTGGGGGCATTTTTGTATCATTCCTTGTGCTGCTTTCCTCTGCCCCGAGTCTTAAGTGCAAATCACCAGAAGTTTCAAAATAATTCTGGAGATACCATTTAAAAGGCTTATGTTAAAGGACTGTTTTTATATTTATAAAGGCTCTTAAAGAACTTGCCAGAGTCAGTGAAGAATTATGCAGCTATCAAGAAGAAATTCGAAAGAAGTCCAACCACAGAAGGTAAAAACATATTTGAAACTCTTTATGTTACAGGAAGAAAATGAATAACGAGGCTGTGCTCCTGTTCACTCTGAAGGGGAGGTTGCTGTTGAAGTTATTAGGAATTAAGCAGTTCCTATCCTCCCAGTATTTCAGTGCTCAGCATAAAACATTGAGATGAAATACGTTCAAGTATGATACAGGAGCACATTTTACTAGCAAAATAGAGTTTATCTATAGAACCTGCCAAATTAAATCAGTATTTATATGAGATAAAATTGTACTTGTTTCTGATGGCTTGGGGAAGTAGACAGATGTTTCTGTCTGCCTTGTTCCCATTTTCATGCAGTTCTATACAACACTGTGTGTGTTTGTTAGGCTGAGAGGTTTCTTACATTAAGCCCAGATATAGCCTTATGTGTAGGGCACATGTCAGGGACTGACAATCCAAGAGTGCAAAGAAGGCAAGAGAGGGAAAAACAACCATACATTTGTATGAAGGGAAAGATGGTAGCCAGACCCTGAAAAGTATGGCAAATGCACATTCATCATCTGTTAAAAATTCAGTGTTCATGGTCTCCTTCAGTGAGCTAAATACCAGTCTTCCTCTTGAGTTGTGGAAAAATTCTCAGAAGGTTAAGACTGAACCCATGGTGTGCCACAGTGCACACCATGAAAGAAATTGAGAAAGGCTGTATCTCAGCTATGCTGAGACCTCATGGAAGTCTGCATCATGGCAAGCTCTTCTTAGATGTTCCCAAAGAGCAGAAGGACTTATTACACTCCTCCATGCAATCAGTTGGCTGGCTGCCGCTAATTTATTACTGTATCTGGGTTAGTGTTTGTATCTTTAAAGCAAATAGATTCATAGCTGATGCATAGTTTTCAAATCCTGGCTGAGAAATGTGATTTTTTTAAATAGATCTCAAAAGATACATTTGTACTGTCACATGTAATGTTAGGAAACCTACACAAGTCATGCCCTATGTCCTAAAGTTTTCTTCATAGTCAGACAGACTCCCACTGGAGTCAGTAGCACTCGCAAGATCCCACTGTCCTTATTCTAGGATAGGTAAGAGAACAAGCAATCGTCCACAGAAACTTAGAAAAACAATTTTAGTGAAAAGGGTAAGAAGTACAAGATTCCCTTTGGTGAGCTTTCTCCAAATTCTTCATGCATGTTTCAAACATGCTGGGTGTATCAGCTGCAGCAAAACTGCTCCCAAATCTTTTTAAGCAGTCAGTGTTAAAACACCTGCTCATGGGGAGAATGAATCCATTCTGAGGTCCCCTGGCAGAATATCCTATCGCTCATCCCTACAACACCTCTCTTTTTATTTGCAGAATGAAGTCACTTCCTTTCTTAGGAGAATTTGAGGAAACCCAAAACACAGTTATTCTGCCTGAGATGAACCATATGTCCAGCAATGAATCACAGACTTCAGTTGCTTTTGAAACAGAGGAACATAATAACAGGAAGAATTTGATGAGCTCCACCAAAGCTTTGAAGGACATATCTTATGGTGATCTTACTGGTGACAGAGGAGCAGACTTCAGACCTTGGCAAAAGAAAGAAGCTCCACCAGTTCCTCCACGGAGCACTTCTCGGCACCTAACAACCTCGCTTTCTGCGGTTGTACAGCTTTCTGAAACAGCAATAAGAGATCCAGGCATCAAAAGCAATTGCAAGGCTCAAGACTGTAGGAGTGGAAGGAAACTGATGAATCCTTCACCTATAAGCCAGAATGAAATTGCAGCAGCCTGTACAAATGAAGGGCAGGTTGTGAAAAGTCCTGTGATGGTAACTGCTGCAATACCTGTAACCAAAAATGAGTGCAATGTACCGACAAGTTTCTGCCACAACACGTGGGCATGTGATGTGGGCAAACTTGGAAAAGACAACAGGAGTGAACCTTCCCCGCTCTCAGCCCAAAAGAGTTGTTCAGATGGAAATATGGCCCAAAGCAACAAGATGCACCATAAACAATGTCCCAGGTCTCACATCAGCCCTTATTACAATAATGACTTCTATGCCCCTGCAGCTCTGCACAATGATCTTTTGGAAGATTCTAGGTATACTTTGGGAAAGACCCAAAGAAATGAAACTTTAGCAGCAAAGATTGACGAGTTTAACCGGACTGTATTTCACACAGATAAACGTAACAATGCTTTGCAAGAAAAGCAGGTGCCTCAAACAGCATCAGAAGATCATAAACCCTTTGGCCCATTGTGTGACTCTGCTACTAGCAGGACAGAAACTGTAAGTACTTCTTGTGTTTCAAATTCCAAATTTTCTGCAGCAAAGGAACAAGAATCTGGCAACCCCAGCAAAGCTGTCAGAATGGTGGGGCAACAAAAGCAAATTAATGGACTTCCAAATACTAGTGGTTACAGGCACATGCTTCATGAGCATGACTGGAGACCAAGTAATTTATCTGGTCGCCCGCGTTCAGCTGACTCAAGGTCAAACTATGGTGTTGTGGAAAAGCTTTTGAAAAACTATGAAAAATCAACAATGACTTCTCCGTGTAATGTGAAATGCTGCAGAGATAAGAGGACACAGGCAAATTCTGAATTCACTGATGGGGGTTGTGAGGCATTGAGTCAGTATTTTGAAATGCTCCAGATTGAGCAAGGAAAGGAAGAATTTCCGAGGAATTCAGCCAGGCATATTGGGCAGCAACTCAAGCAAGGAAAAGAGACACAGAAGTTACCAGAGGTAAGGTTCATAAAAATGGCAAGAACAAAATAACTCGGTTTCATACCAAGCTTCGGATTCTAAAATGAAACAGCCTAACATGATATTGTAAATAACTGTGTAAAAATAGACGCTTTAGGCCAGGATCTGGATGAATCAGGAGTATTTCCTCTGAAGAAAATAGACTTGTAGAAGAGTAGAAGCATGTAAGTAAGAATTACCAGTGACGACGTGACAGATCCTGGTCTCTGCTGCTGTTGTGTAAAGCTAGGTTTTAACTGCAGTGCAGCTATTCAAGGAACTGCAGTCAGGTCTTAACTCCCTCCCTCCTTCACTTGAGCTGACAAGTTATTTTGTAAGTCTTCCCAAAAGACTTAAGCACACTTGGCCATGTCAAAATCCTAGAGGGGTTAGATAGCATTCTTCAGCATCCAGGGTTTTGCTGCTTGGTTCTAGATTTCTTTGGAACTGCCTATGAAAAGGGTACTGTAGCTCTGTAAAGTTTCCAGTAATAAAGTGACCTCCTTTTACTCATGTCTCAGTTCGAGGCTTATCCTATATATTCAAGCATAGGCTCACAGAAACAGAAGAGTATGGCATGAGTAATTAACTTCTATTTGGCTGAATTTTATTTTCAGAAGGTTAGAAAGATTACCTTTGGCAACATGCCTTCTTATGAAAAGGAGAAACTTGTTTTGAAAATACACTCTTAAGTTGCAGGTTCTGTAAAAAGCCACAAAGAAAGAAAAATCAATTTTTCTGAAGAGTTCCTGGGCCAATGAACACAAAGAGATATGCCCCTTATCATGTCAGAAAAGAGAAGGCAAATATGTTTGGAGTTGAGAAACTTAAATGGCTTCAGACTCTCAGATGGTATGCTTTAAACTGTCAAAAAGTCACAGACTTCAGAGGAGCTATGTGGATTTAAACAGCTGAGAATCTGACCATGCAGATTTTCTTCTGCATGTCTTTCTAAAAGCCTTGCAGTGATGCAACATCCTGCTTAGCAGGCACTTCTTTACTACAGCACAGAAAGAAAAAAACATGGAGCTTCTGATTTCTTTTGTATCAAATGAATATGTAGGGAAGAAATACTTACTAGATAATGACTGAGTTTACATTGATATAAGCCCAGAATAACTTAAATAAGCAAACTGGAGGTTTTTTTTCTCCATAGGCTCCTACGTCGTCTTGTCATTTCTGTCTGTACAAACTAAGTGTAGCATATTGCCTTATCGGGGGTACCATTTTAGGTCCAGCAGCATTCACATCACAAAGATGTAAAGAACTACACATGGCATGAGACATTTGGTTTATTTTCATTATTTCCAGTTTACATCTGTAGCTAAGATCTGTACTATGTTTACAACCTGTAGCTACGTTTGGGTTTCCTGTGTATATAAGGCTCTGCATGTAGATATGACACTGCATTAATACAGAACCATGCTGAATTAATTACCAAATGTAAAGAGCTTTACACTGTACTAATAGAAACAGAGTTCTTAGTAAGATGTGACTGCTGAAACAGGATCTATCAAAAAAATACCTGGAAAGTATGTAGCTCATACTCCAGTCACGTAAGATGGTATGTGAGTTCTACGTTTAGAACAGTATACTGTGTTCCCCGACAGAGAAAAAAATAAAATAAAAAAAGAGAAGAAATGAGAAGTAAATGTCAGTTTTAGCTTGCATTAGCATTTTATACCTTTCCTTGTGTCTGACACTTGTCTCTGTATATTTTAAACCTCAACCAATGTAAGAATCCCTATACATAGAAATAGCTGTTCTTTGGCATTCTGCACATTACTGTGCTCCTTTTAATAGCGTCAGACCACCTGTTCTGAGGTCACCCCAAATGTCTTCCTGCATTCCTGCCGCATTCCACAAAAGCCGTAACTTGTTAAAGCGAGGAATTGCCTTTGTCTTCTAGATATCTGTGCCAGCTAAATGTTCAAGTGGGAAGGGTTTCTCCCGTCCCGCTCGTCCAGCAAATCGACGCTTACCTTCCAGATGGGCATCCAGGTCACCGTCAGCACCGCCTGCTGTGAGAAGAACAGCATACAACTGCTCTGTCTCCTTTCGGTCAGAGACCTCAGTAGTCTGAACCCAGAGCTGGGTTGGATAGTGTTGTGAAAGCTCTACGCCTCATTATAACTGTGTTCGGTATGTGTCATAGCAACCAGTTCTACAGTGTGGTCTCTTGTCCAAGAGCGACCCTCACCACATGCCGGACAAAGCATTTTGAATCCTAGGTCATCATCACCATGGTCTTCAGTGTTTTTATTGAGATGAAATAACTATACCCCTGGTTTTCACTTTTTTTTTTCGGTAATAGGTCACAAGGAATTTCTTTTGAATGGCATCTCCCTTAATTTGCCAATCAATTTTGAGTTGAAACAATGTATAGTGCTGTATATTCTGACTCTTCTGCAAACAGCAGAACGTAAAGCTGTATGCATGACCATGTGTTCGTAGGTGCATGTATTGGACTAGGAAGTATACAGGTCTGTATTTAGAAGAGACAAACTGTGCTAGTGTTGACATTGACATTGCAACCTATATGCCTACATATATATATATACTTTGTGCTTATTTTAAAAATTTGAAATATACAGTCCTGATGACATTTATATTTTGTATATCTTTTACATAGGTTCACAGGTGTAGTATTTAATGTACAAAAACTAAATATGCATTTTTGTGACTGATTGCAGCGGTAATGCCTTGCACAATATGTAACTGAAGCAGACTAGCTCGACTGATTGGTCAGTCATGCTTCATGGCATCCTCGTTCAGTTTCCCAACCCTTACGATGCTAGGTCAAAATACCCAAACATATTTTTTCTGAACTAAAATATTATATGATTTGTAATACATTAGCCTTTTTCAGCACCAGAGACATTCCTGAGATGTTCCAATCCCTTTAAAAAGCTTAAATGTGCCATTATATAGAGAGAATACTGTAAACACTTCAGTAGTTTCAACTAGTGTAACATACAATTTATGAAGGGAAGAAAAGGGTTGTATATATGCTCAATTCTGTAAAACTTATTTTTCCTTCTAGCATTATAGTTTGAGGTTTGACACAGTCAGATAACAATGGACTTGTTTACTTTTCACTCGAGGCAGGAGAACAAGGGCCATTGTTCCCAGTGCTGCTGCCACACTCCTTTTTTACTCTTCTCCTAGATGAGAGTGCCTCAGCCACGTGCTAATTTACTGCTCCCAGACTGACTTGTGGCAGTCACATACAAAGTTTACTTGCACTCTGGCAACAAGCTGCATCTAGTACGGAAATATTGCATAGAGGTATGATCACAATGGTGCCCGAAATCCTAGACACGTGGCGTTGGAAGTATGTTGTTGCCATCACTTGACTCGGTGTTATGGGCCACGGAGCCTGGCTTGTTCCTTCCCACAGGGTGAAAGAAATATGGATGCGACCCAGACTCTTGCTGAACTTTCAGACAGTGTCCTTCACCCTACAATTTTTGCACCCTTCTCTAGGCTGTTGCTGGATGCACAGTGCGGTAATGATGATAAATGTTATCTTTAAACAGCATGTCTAGGTTAAAAGGAGTAAAGAGGCACTTCCTCAACATCAGCCTGAGCTTGTCTTGCAACTTTTCTTCTTCTCCTGGAGAAACATAGTATGTTCAAAGAAATTTCAGAAATCATCCCAGGATCCATTAGTGTGCACATCTTCTTATGTGAATGTAAAAATTATTTCAGAGAGAGCGTAGGCTTTTGTCCTAGTGAATTGTATATGTGGCAATATAGGGAAAATTAATTGTGTTTAATTTGATAGTGATCTATTGTCCTATTCCAGTCATGTTGAGAATCCACAACTTTTTCCTTCCTTTTAGGGCCTTAATCTTCTTTCCTCTGCACAACTTTCATTTTGCAGGAAGAGAGAACAGGAGGCCATGTGTTCTGAGCAATATAGCCTGTATGGTAGTATTAGTAACAGTTCAGGCATGTCACCATTGGAGCAAGCAGGCATTAGAGCCATAAATCTCACCTTATCATGCCATTGTGGCTTCCTGCATGGCTAAAACATGCTCAGAGTAATTTGACCAATCTAGACTTCTGGTCCTTTCTAGGTGTGAGTGGTGGGAAAAATCCCACAACCATATATGAAGGCATCAAACAGATGAACAATGTATCAAAATGTACTCAGACATTATTGCAAAGTTATTACGGGAAAAGATAGAAGGACAGAAAATCTTGAAGAAAATTTCTAGTTTTGACAGAGAAAAAAATCTGTGTGCTCAAGTGAAATATCAAGAGTACTATAAATTTGCCTGTTTGCCCTAATTTAGAGATTGCACTCCATTAGCTTCCTTAAAACTGGAAAAATTAGAGATGATTCATAGTGAATTTGGAACTCGGCTTAAGATTCTAGCTAACTGTGGAAATTAGCAAACCAAAATGCCTTGCAAATTGACCTTTTAAATGCCTAAGGCCAAGGAAGGTGTAATATGAAAGAATTTAAAAAAAAATATGATTCTTAATTTCAGTCAATGTTGACTGCAATAAAACTTATTTAAATTACCTTCATGGTAAAGGTAAGCAGTTTTGTTCTGAAAGATGGTGGTGCACATTTGTTTGAAGTATGTAACTATGAAAGCATTTCCCTTGATTAGTCAGTGAAAGTGTTTCTTTAGTTCCCTTCAGTTTCTTTAGTTGCCTTTGACATAGATCACATTGTCGAATAACAGAGAAAGGATCAAATATCTACAACATTCCCTAATGTATGTAAGTTTAATGAACAGAAGGTTTTTGAAATAAACTAATAGGTCAAGGACAAGTCCATTTTGTCAACATTTTCTGTGTCCATCTAATTGCAGACATTGGCTCTGATGCCCAAAAGTATCAAAACTGGTGACTTTGGTTTGCAGGTGGCTAGTTGGACATACCAGTTTTAGAAGATTGCCACTGACACTGTGGCCAACTGCAATGGTAACGGGGCCAGTGCACTGTGGTGAATTTTTTGAGTTGCCAAAACTGTGATTACTGAACCATAGTAATGGCTTTATTGCATTTATTTGCTATAGGGGGAAGAGCTCTGTTGGACTTTCATCTTTGCCCACGTTATCTTTGAGGCAAGAGGCTCTCTCCACACACATGCACACACACACAGAGACACACATACTCATAGAACCACAGATGATCTAAGTATAACTTGACCTTTCTATTAATCCTAGTGTCACCTATGGAAGCAGTGAGTTTGTAAGCCTGTTTTTAAAATATTTTTTTAATATTTTTCCTTCATATTTTGTCTAAAGTCTTAATGCAGATATATGTTCTACTTACATGTTCTCTGAACAAGTCTAAGACTCTCTTTAATGCATGTTTATGGGATTTAGTACTGCAATAAATGCAAAACTTCCTGCACACACAGTCAGCTGCCCATGATATGGGGCTAGGAATCAGCTGTCTGGTACTTAGTTGACAGAAAGCATCATTCTCCCTCGCACTGGGAAATGGAGCCATGATCTTCCCCTGAGACCCTTTTAGGAAGGAATGTGGCAGGGTACAAACACACAGAGGAGGAGTCAGTTAGACCTACCTACATACTCAGCACAGTGGGCCAGAAAACTGGCCTGACTCAGAACCTCTGCTAGAGACAGAAGGAGTAGATGAAAAAAAACACTTTTAAAAGCTCTGTATATCATCTCTCAAACTCAAAGTACATTTCTACTAATTTTTTTGTCTTTCCAGTGTTAGTGATAGACTTCTTATGAATCTTTAAGAAGTTGCTGAAGGGATGAACTTTGCTTGTTCTCCAGCAACAACACAATTATCTTTCACTATTACATGTACTGTAAGCTGTTATATATAGCAGAGAATTGTCAATCAGTCTAATACAATTTTCTGGAGCATTCACAGCATTGATTTATTTCTCCAGTTCTCTATTTAAATAATTGTTTCTGTAAATAGGGATTTTGTATCCAAATGGCTTCAACAGCAAAGATCTACAGTAACCCAGCAGGCAGGCCATTTCCCTTAGAGTTTTGTTATTTCTGGACCAAGCCTAAATTTCCTAGCATGCAAGAACTTATGCAATTCTCACAGTGCTGCTATGCAAAGAACTTCTTTGGCTTTGAGATCTGTAATATACAACTCTAGCCATTATACTGCTGTTTTTCTGTATTGGACTAATCTGTAATGGTGTCTTTGGTTGTGTACGTGCTCTTTAAACTGGAAGGCAGAATGCTTTTGCTCTAAACACACTAAATCAAAGCCCCTTGTTTCCTCTGGCCTTTCGACCCCTCCTTGATTCCCAGTGGATGTATATTTTTATATGGCTTATTGCCATTTGTCTATATGCATATGCCATACAGTAGGACTTTCTATCTGTACCACAGTCAAAATTTTTGGACAACCTATCCTAAGACGTGCTGATATTATAATTGCCATTCATAAATATATTAGATCTTATTCTATTGTTTTGCATCACTGAAAATGCACTTTCTTCATCAGCTGTTAGTGTCATTCTTTATACAAAACTTGTGCTCTTGTTTTTTGAAATCTGCTTTTGAGGTTTGCTTCTACCCCTCTCCCTCATGCCTTTTCTGTTTTGCAAAGTACTTGCATCAGCAGAGGCGTGTTTCTAATGTGTACAGTTGATCCGGTTGCTGTGTGGCTATGGGAGCTCATACCTAAGGGTGCCTTGCTAACTATGTTACTCTAAAAAGAATTGTATCACAATTTCCTTGAGGTAAGAGAGGTCACACTCTCAATATGATCAAAGTGAAAGTGTGCAAATAAAAATCAGAAAGAAAACAGAAGAATCAAAGAGAAGGGTGCAACACTTGTAGTAAATGTTGTGGTTAGTTCTTTGCTTTTAATGTAAGATCCCTCTGTGCTGCCTACTTCATTCCATCTGAAACTTGCCATAATGTACTGTCTTTTTTCAATCAGCATCTCTGTATGTATGCTTGTCCTGCTCTGTGAGCCCATAATAGCAAGAGGTACTGAAAGGTTGATGTCAGATTAACACTAGTCCTTCCTCTTTCCATATTTGTATGGTATAGTGGTTATTGAAGAATGCTTAAGTTTCAGTTGTTAATCCTCTCAGTGGCAGCAGTTGGTTTTACCGGGAGGTGCATGGTCGTTCTCACAGCATGAACATTATGGAATGCAAAACATACTGTGTCTTCCACCCACGCTGGATTCCCAGCACTGCACAAGGGCACACTCTGTCACGCTGCTGAAATGGGGAGATTGCTGGAACATAAAAGTGAACCAGCCTTGTGCTTCAGTACAAGAGCCAGGCTGTACCTCAACTCCACTGGTAATGCTAGGCAGCATGACTGGAGTACAAGCAACTTCAGTCCTCAGTACAGGATATTTTTTACCACACTGGGACAAAAATACAATCTTACAGTATTTTCTGGAAGGATGGATTTTTATTTTTTTTACCACACTGTGACAAAATTACAGTATTAGGCTCTTTTGCAGAGGAATGTCCTTCTATTAGAACAGCTGGGGAACAAAAGAGAAGTAGAACCTGTCCTGGAATGGAGCATCTCCTGATTTTGAATTAGATCCTTTCCATGTAGTGTTAAATCCCTTACTACTTTTGAGGGAAAAGAAAAATGAAGGAAAAAAAAAGAAAAGTGAGAGCAATATATCAATTAGTGTTTATTATCATTTTCTTAGTACCTATCCAGGGGCTGCTGCTTTATGCCTTTTCTCCAGTAACTGCAGTCTACAACGTTTCTGTTGAAGGGTCCAGAGTTTGATTCCTTCTAGTCGTGCATGTTTGTGTATGACCAAGATTCACTGAAAAATGACTCTGTAGCGGAAAGTCCAAATATCTTACATTTTTAAAACAGATTATCTAATGTGAGAACCCAAAATATACTGCTCTATTGCATGTGATGTTTCCTTTTAATATAGAGTAGATATGATCCTAATACGAATGGGTGGAAGAGACCAGGCACTGCACATATATGTCTAAGGCATGTAATACAGGTACGCAAGCTGAACTGACTGATATTAATGGGTGAGCCAAAATCCCTTGACTAGTCACCCCTTTAATGTTCAGTCTCAGTGAATGCATAGACTTCTATTAAGTTTCTAATTTGCCACAGTGATCTTAATGCTAAGGAGTCTGGTTTTGATTGCCCCTCCAACTGGACGTATGCAACTGCCTGTGGCAGATAGTGGCATAGTCTTTTGCCAGTGCCCCTCAAATTTCCCTAAAGTAGTTTACTGTAGCTAGAAGAATTTCTAAATCATATTCACAGTAGAAAAGGACTTTCATTAAAGAAAATTGTACTCATATGTGAGCTCTGCAAACGTGACACTGCCTGCTGGCATGGCAACACAGAAAATCATGCTGAGTTTTACTTCTACATCATGAGATACCTACAGCAGGACAGCTTGTCTGGTACCATATATGATGTAGAGCTGCTTAAGGTATTATTGATGGAAATGCAACACAGACAGATATATGTGTACACACAGTCTGCTTGTTTCTTTATATAATCTTTCTAGTTTCCACAAAATAGTCTGATTGGTTTGGGAGTTTGGGATTTTTTTTCTTTTCCAAGTGCATCTGAAGGCAGTTGAGCTACTCAAGCTATTGCTGGTAAGAAGTTACATAGGGAGTTCTTCTGAAACAAAAATGTCTACCCAGAGAAGTAGCTGGTTGCCGAAGAAGGTAAGATGTTCACAATCCGCCTTGTACACTGTCACGTCTCCTCTCTGTGTATGTGTGTGTGTATCTATCTATCTATCTATCTATCTATATGACACATTAGTGACTTTTTCTCCAGGAAGTCCCACAGTGTCCAATGCAGCTGGTTGTGCTCTAAGACACCATTTACTGTGTATGTGAGTACCACAGTCAGATACATAGTATATACAGAAATAATGTCTAATATTGTATGCAAACAACTCCTCCCAAAGAATGGTGCTGAAATACTTTACATTAAAAACACAATGTGACTTTATGAGATCCAGCAGTTTCCAAAAGCCCATCTTCATATAAGTAAATGAAATCAAATCTTTTACTGAAAAAAAAATTTAAAAATTGCTTATGCATGTCACCTTTTTCTTCCAGATACTGGAAGCCTACCTTACAGCTCTGATCCTGATTTTGCTTCTTGTACTGTGGGGAGAGGAAGTAAGTGAAAATAGAGATAGTCAGAAAAATCCTCAAGCTTAGGCACTGCAAAATGACTGGTGCTGGTCTCTCCGTACATGGATATGAGACTTTGACAGCTTAAGATTACGAAGTATTGTCCATGCAGAGAAGGTGACTTTCCATTTCTCTTCTCTGTAGTTTTACTCCTTCCCTCTCCTTCCATTGGGCAGGGAAGATTCAGCCAGCCAAGGAGAAGAGAAATAGACCTGGCCAGAATAACTGCCTGGAAGCATCTCTTCACTTTTCAGCTTCTTTTCTGCAGGCTTCCAGACCTGCAAAACACATGACGTTTCTGCAGGCCAGCTCTGAGAAGCTGAAGAAAAATGCTTGTTGTGATTATTTTTGTTTTTGCAACAAGCACTAAAGCAGCCAGTTTTGGGGCTGAATAGTTTTATGGTTTGGGGTTTTTTTTGCTATTGCAGTGTGGAGAAAGCTTTTACCTCTTCTGTGAAGGAGTCTGTCTCCCTTTTAACCACCTCTTGGATGGATTTCTGCAATTGTAGTTCATTGTGCAGCGAAATTTCACAGTCGTTTGGACAGAAAGTGAAAAATTCCTCATTCTCTATTGGAAGTTAGCCAAAAGCTGAACTAGATGTACAAAGGGCCGAGAAGAATCTAAATCTGTTTAAAAATCTCCAGCCAAAGTGATCTGCAGTCAGCCCACCAAGGTTTTTTGAACTGAATTATCTCTTTAAGCTTGGCTCTGGGAAATAAACTAACTTGTTTCTGTTGTAGTGAGTGGAAAGTGGATGATGAAAGTAATTTGCAACATTCAGAAATGAAGATAATAGCGAAATCTGGTGATTTAAGTAGCAACTATGCTGCTTGTACAGCCTCCTATCAGTAATTATGTGTTTGATACTCTGTTTTTCCTACGATGCCATTCAGTGCCAGCCCATATGTCTTTTAGTCTAGACTGCTGTGTTTCAGAAGTGGTATACATTTAAATAAGTATGTCTGGGAGAACCAGGCTGATGTAATGCTGGAAACATCATCTCTTGTGATCTGCAACATTTGAGAATATCAAAGCTCACTAATTCAGAGTGCCTGCTTTCCTTTTATGTCTATACACACATCTCATGTACACATCGCATATATATATATGTACACTGATCAATTTTTGTACTGCTTCCTTCTTACTTTTTGCATTCCACTACGTGGAAACAGCAGTGGCAAGGCCTGTACACAGTTACAACCAGTCTTGGCTAAACTGGAACAAACAGTGGCATTACACTGGACTTGGGATCCCAACCAAAATCCCAGTGAAAGGAAATGTTGAGACGTTTTAGGATAGGGAGTTGAACCAACTCATTTATCATCCATTTCAGTTAAAGCAGTCCTAATCCTTTCTCATGCTAATCTGTTCAAAAGCTACATCTTTGCAGCTGTCTTTACAGAGACAGTTTGAGTACAGGCATATTTTTCCCTACTGACAGTTTCCTGTGATTTGGAGAAAGACAAGCTGTAGAAAAAGGACTTTGAATAAGATTGAAGATTTCCTAAATTCAGGACAATTGGATTCAGTTCCTTCACTGGGAACATGGGAGTCAAATGTAAACTGTGTCTGAACAGAATTTATGCAAAGTTGGTGAGGAACTGAGTCTTAAAATTCAGACCTTTGGTTTGGTCTAATTTCTGCTTGAACCTCACTAAAATCCAAAAGCAATTCTCAGATTTATCTACCAGTGTCAATAGTCACTTTTGTTCCAGGACTCCTTGCTATTACTACTTAATCAAGAAAGGCAGAGGAAAGAAGGGTCTTCTTGATACCCATAGCAAGTTTAGGATTGCTGAAGGGTGAATCTTACAACATTTCTTTTCTTAAGCACTATAAAAACCCCAACAGCCTCACATCTCTCTCTGAAATCCTATGTGAACACACCTAGTCACTGTTGACTAAACTGGTTTTTTGGACAGTGATATTATCCACTGCTGACTAATTGAGTATTAGAAAGGGCCAGCTGCAGCAAGTCAGGAACAAGGAAATGCCATTCTTGAATTTCTTACTTTGTTGGCAGAGACATAGAGAATTTGGTTTTTATTACACATGCAGCTTTTAGCTTTCAGTTGGATCAAAAAGAGAGGGTATTCGTCCATCTCCATCATTTCAGACAGGTCTTGATCTGCAAATTCTTTAATACTATCACACAAGAAGAACTTCTGATGACTTTGTTTGGAGGTAGAATAAATGACTGTGATCCAGATAAATCATAAATTTGGGGGCTGGGAAGACCACTCTTCTCCCTACAGGCAGTTTACAGTGTGAGAGCACGTTAGTTATTAGATGTTAAATCTTAAAGCACTGCACTGGTACATGTTTATTTTCCAGCTGTGTTTTCTGGAGCCCTGTGGAGCAATAATTAACATTCCCATTTTTGAAGTGAAGGAAAATGAAGCAGAAAAAGAAATAGCAGGAAACTCTTGACTTTCTGGGGAGAAGTGGGAGGAGAGAAGTGAAGCAGAATATCAGAGCAGCAATGGCTCTATCAGTGTAAGATGTGCTATGCTCTTTTTTTTTCTGCCCTTTATTGAGGGAAAGAGTGAAGCCTCCACCACTTTACAAACCAAATGCTCAGGTTGATGTCAGCTCACCTAATACTGGGGAAGAGAAAAGCCTAGCTGGTTTTGTATTGAAGTGGGTGAGACACTTGTATGATTCATTCAAGCAGTTCTTCCCACGAAGGTTGGTGCCTCCTGTGAAGAGAGGAGGGGCAACTGGTGAAAGGGGGCACGTGCTATGAGCCTGCTATTGCTGTGGCAGCTCACTGCAGCCTAAGCAGGCTTTCCCTGCCTAGAACAGCAGATCCAAAGATGTTACTGTGCTATTAAACATCCCTTGTTGTGGTACGAAGTCTTTCTGTCACCACTGTCCTAGTAGAGTTGGTCAAATCTGATAATACATTACCCTGGCCTGAAACAGCTTACAAGGTGTTCCCGTACACACCCTGCAAGAGATCTGGCAATATGTTGATTTGTTATAGCCAAAGACAGAACAGCCAAATGGCGGGTAAAAATCAGTCCTTAGTGATCTGTACCAGGCTACCCAAGGGTAAGTGGCTGGTCTCTGGCTAGAGTGCTGAAAAGACAAGAAGGCAAACCTGTTTTCTGAGCTTTGCATCCTGATTCTCCATGTGAGACCATGGACTCTTAGACCCCTCTGTCCCTCCTCTGCCCCAAGATGAGATATCAACATATTAAGCAGTTCAGAGCTATATTATATTAGTTCTAGATTTCACTGAAGACAGAGGAGGTACCATTTGTCCTGCTTAGGTACTGGGTACAGTCTTTAGTTATTTTCATAGATTAGGAAAGAATTTTTTAGACATTTGGTTACTATCTCAAGTAATTTGATAACTCTGTCAAGATTATTCCAGCCAGCAAACTGTGTGGCAATTGGGTAAGTAATTTTGTAAATATGTATTTTCAATCTTAAGAGTCTTTTTTCAAAATGAATGTATATTCTACAGAAGTTCATCTTGTACCTACATTTCTGGTCTAACAGCTGCATGTTTACTATTAGTTTTCTGTTCTTGTTCGTCTGCAGGGGCTTATTCCAAAGAACAGAAACAGCAGCAAGATGGATCATGTGACTGGGATTATGGAGATCTGTGCTCAGTTTATTTGATCCACCAGGAGGACACGCCTTAGATGGTCTTGCTCAATCCCCTGTGTGAGATTCTCAAATAGCCGCCCAGTGCTTGCTTATTTCTACAGGAATGAATGAGGCACTTGTGTGGTTCTGTGGGCCTCAGCTTTCATTCCCCTTGTGCAAAATAGCAGAGAGACAACAGGAACTCACTTTCTGTGCTAAAGGAGTAGTAACAAATACAAAATCTGAAATCTTTAGAAGTCTTTTCTATCTTGGATCATGCCCCTCTCAGTTTAAGATTAATTTTCAGCTAATGTTTCCTATCATTGAATTTGTGAGAAGGGAGCCACGAAAAAAGGACCTGAACAGATGCAAAGAGAATTCTTTTATTCAACAGATTTGTTAATCAACAAATATTTCCCAATGACACTTCGGCAAAATCTGCTAAGTACTAGTCCTAGGTCTGAGAAAATGTGCGTATCCCAAAGGCCAGCTGACAGTCTTGCAGACTGTCATCAAAAGAGCTTCTTATTATCAAGGTAGTGGATAAAGTTATTAAAATATTGCTGAATTTACCCTATAAGGCATATTGGATTCAAAACCAGACTGGTCTGTGGCTGTCAGTATGATTTAACAGATTCCATGCAGCACGTTCCAGATCAGCAATATTTTGTTCTCTCGCTCCTGATTAAGGTCTTGGATCCATACAACTTTCACATTTAATTGCACTCATGTCTGTTAAAAACATGTCTTTATTCAAGTGCTGGGTGAGCACAGTTAGCATAATCAGATGTTCTAATGAAAGAAAGAAGTTGTAGGTATTGCCAGCAGAGCTCACACAAAGCACACTGAAAAAGGAGGCAAGCTGGTGGCTGGAAAAGTTTCTGTCTCTTCTCTTTAATCACCCCTCCCCTCTCCTGCTGACATTTTCTTACTCAGTAGAAGCTGCCAAATTGCAGATGGTTGTGGGGCCTGCGTGAATCAGAATAAAACAAGGAAGCTAGTATTTGTAGAAGAGATTGGAACAGCTACAAATAAGACTGACCTGATTATTCAAGCATGGTCGGACACAATGCCAAACTGTGTCTTCTGATATTCTGTGTGATTTATATATCAGTATACGCTGCAGAATGCAGTCAAAAAGTGCTGCATCCCCTTTTTTCTTCCTCTGGTGTGAATCTAGTAGCTTTCTGGTGCTCTGAAGATGCTGACTTTTGATTTCTGCTATGCCAAATGCCTCAAACACATTTTACAGGGGCAGCAATACCAAATCAGATAACGTTTGCTCACATAGTCATATGTATAGATATTTTGTTACCAAGATTTTTAATTACTAGGCAACCAATTTCCCATTTTGATGAAGATGTGATATTGCATGCTGGGACTTGTAGTTTCAGGACACAGTTATCAGTGTATAGAAGGAAGGGATCAATGAATTGACAACAGTTGGTTCCTAGATTCAATCTGAAGTCACTTTTGCTACCCTTTCTGATGCTTTTTTATTGAAGGTCCATGCTAGAGAAAAAGTATGGGTATAGGTTCAGTTGCTGAAGATTAAAGAACACAGGAAGAGAAGAGGAATGCTGAGTCGTAGGCAAGACTCATCGAGCACTGCTTCTGCCCTCCTGACTCTCCAGCATTAGAATAACATCCTCCAGGTGCAGGACTGCTCCTGCAGTGCAAGCCCAGCTAGACCTTGGTAGCAGTCAGCAGTATCCTGGGCTTTGAGGAAGAAAGAAAAACCCACAACCAGACAACAGGGGGAAAAAAAAAGGGGGAAAACAAAAATAAAAATAAGTAGGAACATGAGTTAATTTATTCTGAACATAATATTTCTCCTATTCTTGGTCCCAGGAATATGTGTCTTTGCAGACTGATGGATTGGCCCTTTCATATTTTCTGGATGGAGTGCAATGCTAGTGTTCCCACTTTGCAGCTGGAAAGCAGAGGCACAGAGAGACCCATGTTTTAAAGGCATTGAACAGTGTAATTCCAGAGACATCTCATGGGAGTCAGGTTTCCAAACTAAGTTTCATCATCTGGCCAACTATTGTCTTTCCTCTCTCCCTGGTCAAACTAAGGTTACAGGGTAGAGAAAGAAATTGAAACCACACCCCTCACAGCCACCATTATAGCCACATCCTGACCAGCTAAGACTGGGACTTGGGCCCTGCTTGCTTGTACTGTTACAACTCTGGAAACTGCTTTAAGCTGTAAGCACACATAACTTGCATTTCTGCATTAAGAGATGCCTGCTTTAATGCCAACACAAGTTAGCTGTGCATATGATGAAAATGTACACTTTTAAACCTGCTTTTCTTTTATTCATCCCCTTCTTTTATGAGAATTAATGTAACTTCCTGATTCACTTTGTCTGTTTAGGTTATTTTATGTGCTTTTAGTCCTGTTTCTTTTTATACAAACATTTTTATTCAATCTAAGAAAGTGGTCCCAAATTTTTCAAGCATCCTTTAAGCAGAATTTTGCCTTGCCTTTAACTATGCTTTGGAATTGGCTCCAATATGATCCTGTTCTCTCAAAATAGGCAGGAGTAAACAGTGAGTTTTGAATAAGAAACTCTCTGGATTATCAAATGACATAGACCATATTTCATACTGTTCTCCATTCCCTTCATTTTATATTCTCACATACATCAGCTCTGTTCATGACTGCTGCAAATCAGACAGAGGGTTTTTTTGTGGTTCTCTGACACCATATTAATTCCTAATAAGAATTACAGATGCCCCGGGGAACATCCACACCATGAAGTAGAGCTGGTGGCACACATTGACCTGAGAGATGCTAAGCCACTGACAGTTACTTTGTGGTTGTCTCTGAGCCGTTTCAACACAGCTTAGTCATGGCATTAGCACCTGGGTCCCAGTTAGTGAGCCCTGCAGACCCACATGGTGCCTCTGAAAGATGATTTTCAAGAAGCTCCAGACATTCACTTGCAGTCAGTGAAATTACCATATATATTTGTTACTCATGTGGTTAGAAAACATACATACAAAAGAATAATCTTTCCTTTCAGAAACTTGTCATTTTGTTTTGTATAGCAGTGGGCAGCAGATGCTAATGAGAGACCAAAAACCACCACACAGACTAAATGACGTGTCTCCTTCTGCAGCCAAATTTAACTTGAATTGAAGTCCATGGAATTTTGCCAATGACTAGTAGAAATACTAGAAGATCCTCAGGGTCAGACAAAGAGTAAACTATATAGGGAAAAATCTATCTGAAAGTTATGCTTGAAATATATATGTAAAAGTTCATCCTCCCCATGAGAAGTTCACTGACTAGGCTTGCGCAACTGCTCCGGAGCAGCCCCTGGACTAAACATGAGACTGAGTTCACCCTGCCAGTGGGAGCTTCTCAGGACATGGGTCCAAGGAGAAACAGATAATGCTCTCTGATATGACCCCTGCACTATAACAGCTTCCCCAGCACACCTGACTCATCTGTAAAGCATCCCATGACCCCTTTGTCTCTGGTAATGACAGACCACAGGTGGATAGGAGTTGATCCTGGATCCTGCCTAGGAAGAATCCCCTTAGCTCTTCCTAGAAAAGCCACCTGACATGGGGCAAGTGATGGTTGAAAGGAGCCTAAGTTCAAGCCAAAAGCAAAGATGCAAGTTCAGCCTGAACAGGTACAAAGTAAGTTAGACCTGCTCTGAGACACACTACTAGGAAATTTTTATGGTACAGTCTCGTTAAAGTTGCTAGTTTTCTTGTTTAGTAAAATACAACCCTCTCTCCCTTTACAGAATATGATAATAATCAAAGCATGCAAATGTGGTACACAGAAACCTACTGCTTAGACTTTGATCCTGTTTAGTGCTTCTGACCCCTGGCTTCATTTAAGAAGTGCTTAAGTGGACCATTTCATTTCAGTAACTGAACTGTTCTCTTAGATTACCAGAAAGTATTTAGTATTCTGCCAAGCTAGGGTTCAGAAAAATATGTCCTTTAAAATAGGGTAGACAAATGAAGTAGGAGGGTAATTGTACACTGCATAATTGTTTAGAAACATCAGAATACTAAGAGACATGCATTTTAATGTGAAAAATACAAATCTAGTCAACTGCTTCTTGGAGGCACCAGGGGAGATTTGGACTGCTTTGTGCCAGACACATACAAACACAGATTGATCAGAACTTGTGGGAACAAACAGTGTACAGCATTAAATGGACAAGATGGAGAGACAAAAAAACCATTGTTTATCCTTATGCTGAAAGTTCCTACTGTAGGCAGAATCAGATAGAAACTATTGCTGAAAATTTTACAACCAAAATAAGTGTAACTCGTACATTTCCAAATATTCTAATGCAATTTATCACACCAAGAGGCATCCTACACCCTGCATTTCTTATAACTGTGCAGACAAATATTAAAAGACATTTTGCTGCAAAATGAGAGAAAACTTTTTCCACATGACTTCATAGTGTCACCAAGTTCAAGAGATCACCAACAACTAATTTCTGAATTACTAGGTCATAGAAGAGGTACTAACTATTGTCTGGTATTGAAAGTATCAGGTGTGGCCACCTCCTAACATTGCGTGCTCACACATTTACCCTGGTGATGGTATTTATGCAGCTGTGGTCATTCTGTCCCTATGGGCCTTAGTACTGCCCCTGAAACTGGAAAGCGTTGCCAGCAGTGGAGGAGAAGGATGTCACCAATTGACCATGACAGTTTAACACACCTGATGCTTATGTGGCATGTTAGAATCACAGAGCACTGGGCAAGCAGCGATTTGGTAAAGTGAATTCACATTTCATGTCAAAATAAGCACTGGACATCCTTAGTAAAAGTGTAACTTGGTTCCCATGCTTGCTGTGGGTACTTGAGTACCACCAAGACTTTACAAAGGGGGAAAAAACAGCTTTTGGCAAAATGTCCATCCCAATAATGCACCATTTCTCTGGAAATCGCATTCCAGAGGTTAGCAACTCTGCAGGACATAGTCACAGTCCGTAATCTCAACAGTCAAGAGATGCAGAGTAAGAGCAAGCCAACCTCATCTTTCTCAAAGGCAAAGCTATTTGGGGGTCCAGCCTGCCAATAATGTACTAATGAATATTTTCAGGTCCTGGCTTCTGGTGTCTGTAACTCACTGACAGCAGTGAGTTTCCTCTCACCAAACTGTTACTCTGCCCAAGAGACAAGTGAAACTGTATGGTTAATCTCTGAGGCTACATTGCATTTTGCTCTTGGTTGTTACCTTTGTGTCTCACTGCCTCTCAGTTTCTCTCTCCATGTTTCTCTTTCTGCCTGGCAGTTGAAAAGAAGCAAGAAAGCACAAGCAGTGTCTTAAAATTTGCCACTTTAGGGAGACAAAAGAAACTTTATACTACTAGTTGCTGAAGGCAACCTCCATGTAGATGTGAATTCTCTACTGGAACATCAAATGCATTCTGCCTCCCTGCTCTCCACCTCCCAGGTAATCCTCACTGGCTGTCAGAAAGTGTTAGGTGCTCTGAAGAAATTGGGGATGTAAATGCCACTATGGAAAATAAATATATGAAATTATAATAATTACCATTGTACTTACCATATTGCAGCATATAATTGAAATTATTTTTTTTTAAGCATTAGCCAAGCTTTTAAATCTGTTAGGAAAGAAAGATAAAGCATGCACTTTTCTCTGTGTTCCTCATCACTTCATGGAAGATGGCTGAAAGTTGAAACTATGTGCTTCTCCTAGTCCAGTTCTCATTACATGTTAGTACACCATATTTGCATTTTATTTACTCATGTTCTGAGGATTTGAAGTCTTCAAGTTGATCATGTTCTGTAAAAGGTTTCCTCAAGTTCATGTAGACATATGAGGTCTCAACCACAATTGTTGGTTAATTGCCATGTGCCACCTTAGACCTAAGTATAACTAGTAATCCTCTGTGTACCAGCTGCTAGTCTTCCATAGATACAAGGTAATGCAACAGAGCTCAGACCGTTATGAAAATAAAACATGGTACCCAAGGACTGCAGTCAGACCTAACAATGCAAGGGTTAGGAAACTTTGAGGTTTTTTTCTCTCCCTGACACTCATGTGCTGTGCAGCTTTGGGCAAATCACTTTGACCTGTCATCTTCCTCTTCCCTTTTACTTTTCTTCTCTCTCTTGTTTACTTAACTTAAAAGAACTTAAAAGATCATACACACTTGGGATCTCTAGACTTATCCACCCAAAGAATTCTTAGGTTTGTTGGGATTTCCATCCAGCTGGGTTATGAACTTTTTAGTTCATATGACCTTAGAGAGTGATCTTGTGAAGGCAGCCATATATGTAAGTAGTGTGAATTCAGTGAGGGGATTACATAGTAACTGCAGCAAGTCTTGTGAATGGTACAGCGCCAGAATGCAGCAAACAATAGTTGTTAGTCTGAAATATTCCTAATTGAATCTGACTCCTAACTAAACCACTGTTGTGAGTCACAGCAGTTCTGCAATGTAAATACTTTTCTCAGAGACAATAAAATATAATTGGAATCAGATTGTTATTATTGATTAGAACATAATGCATTAGAGAGTCTCCTTTTCCATACACTCTATTTATAGTGTCTGCATCATGGAACAGTCATTACAGCTTTTCCATCCTCTTTGCACAATCATGAACAAAGCACTAAACACTCATTCCTGTTAGCATACTAACTCAGGTCTGTCAAAAAAGACAGGGGCTAAAGTCATTCAGAGAATTTCGCCTTTAGCAATTCTGTAAGAACCTATCCAAGCAGAGTGAAATGGGATGTGATTTAGCAAGGGATGTTAGCTTTCTCTATATGGGGCATGCTACACGTTGAAGACATGGTATGTATGTTTACACTGCCAAAAACATTTACAGAGCAGATAGCACTACATGAGTCTTTTCTCCCTGCAAAAGTGGCTCTGTGCCCAGCTCTGTAGCTTTCCTTACACTCCCTCCATGAACCTTCAGTCCCAGGAAAGCCTTCCTTAAAGAGGCTTGCAGTGGGAAGCAAGGCTTGTGCTCTGCCAGACCCAATTCATTTTAAGCTGTAGTCAGCCAAAGGAGGTAGGTATTAACAGGCACATAAGCAGGAAAGTACCTTTAGGCTAATGCAGTGCAACTGCTTGCATGACTAGAGAGAAACTCATGTGCTGACAAAATAATCTTCCTACCCTTTGCATTGAATGCCATGGAAAGTTCGACTTAGCGACGGCTGGCTTCACAGCTGTTGCTGCAGAGTGGCAATAGTGCAGTATCACACAAAGCCTCTGATTTAGGGTCTGCTTTCTGCAGAGGGCACAGAAAACTGCCATCTCACGAATGAGGTGTACATAGGCTGAGAATGACTCTATGACAGCATGATGTGTTCCCAGGGGAAACAGCAACTGTAACACTCTTGAACTTGTCCATTTGGCCTAATGTTTGGAGCAATCTCATAGAGTCCCAAAGGTGACGTTAGCAGATGCTTACTATCATACGATGCCCTCCTTCATTATATGAAGCAGGTAGTTAACAATCAGGTTCACAACTGAGCAAGGCACATTAGCATGTGATTAACTGCTTGAAGTAAAACATGTGCCCAAGTAGTTCACTGAACTGGAGCCAAAGGATGGAAAAGGTGATAGCAAAGGGAACATTCAACCAAAAAAGAAGAAAAAAAGCGCATTACTGGAAATGCTCATGACAATTCTTTCACGTTCCTGTACTCCAATATAATGTTTATTTTGTCCCTGCTTGCACTCTAGCAGAGCTATACAGAGTTAAGATAAAGTGATTCACTCCTGGCGAGGGGATGTGTCTCTATTTCTATGGAAATTACTTTAGGAGTGCAATTTATTCTGATTGCTAGCTGTAATTTTTTACTCTTCTGTCAGAGAAAGTGAGTAGAGTTTAAAAGTGAGTAAAAAACAGCAATGGAAGAAGACCTATAATAAAGTGGTTTTCACTAGTCATGAGCAAATACAGTTTGCTCCAGATTGTGCATTCTTCTGCTACAGCAGATCCTGGACCTCAGAACACCACAGAGCAATGTGCATGTGCTATAAATAGCCACCAAGGGCTGTTTGACAGTCTTCTGAAGGTACTAAATATTTTTGCAGGACTAGATATTTCATTTGTCCTTCATGGTGTGACACAACATGAAATTCTCTTGCTATGATATATTAACTTGGATATTTTGGGCCTGGCTGTTATTTAGAGCAATATAAGCAGTAAAAGCACCAGTGAAGTTGATACAGAATTTACGTCTACTTCAAGGCCTTTCACACTTTCTGCACTGTGTAACATCTGTCAAAGGCAGTCATGTTGCTCAGTGATGTGCTTGTCATACTCTGAGTCCCCTCAGTGACACCTGTGAGCAGGACCATAGAGCAGTGCTCCTGCTTATTCCCTGCAGAAGCTTTCATTCCACACCTTCAGTGACCATGGTCTATCATGAGCTTCTAGCTGTTCAGGTATTTAAGGGTGAAAGCAAAATATATTTAATAGAATCATAGAATTATCAAGGTTGGAAAAGACCTTTAAGATCATCAAGTCCAACCCTTAACCTTACTCTACCAAGTCCACCACTAAGCCATATCCCCAAGCACCACATCTCTATGGCTTTTAAACACATCCAGGGATGGTGACTCAACCACCTCCCTGGACAGTCTGTTCCAATGCCTGACAACCCTCTCAGTGAAAAAAATTTTTCCTAGTGTTAAGTTTACAACTCCCCTGATACAGCTTGAGGCCACTCACTCTAGTTATATCACTAATTGCCTGTGAGAAGAGACCAGCACCTACCTCTCTCCATCTTCCTTTCAGGTAGCTGTAGAGAGCGAGGTGGTCTCCCTCAGCCTCCCTTTCTTCAGACTAAATAGCCCCAGCTCCCTCAGCCTCTCCTCACAGGACTTGTTCTCCAGAGCTTAGTTGCTCTTCTCTGGACCCGCTCCAGCACCTCAATGTCTTTCTTGTACTGAGGGGCCCAAAAGTGAACACAGTACTTGAGGTGTGGCCTCACCAATGCTGAGTACAGAGAAACAATCCCCTCCCTGGCCCTGCTAGCCACACTATTTCTAATATAAGCCAGGAAGCTGTTGGCCTTCTTGGCTACCTGGGCACACTGCTGGTTCATGTTCAGCCTCTTGTCAATCAGTACCCTCAGGTCCTTTTCTGCTGGACAGCTTTCCAGACACTCTTATCCAGAGAAAAGAATGCATGTCATTCCCAATGCACAAGACAAAGCACCGGAGGGGCTGCAGGAGTGGGTAAAGCCTGATGGATCATCTCATGTCAGATTCCTGTGCGTCCCAGGGGAACATGTGAGTCCCACTCCTCACTGCATGTGGTCCATGAAGTTATGTTGAGCAGTCTGCAGACCCATGTGAAAGATTAGCACCTGTTGTGTCTGCAGGGAATGGTTTGATACTAGCAGTGTCTTGTTTGTGAAAAAGTAGGCACTATCCTTTGGTCCATGTGGTATGGGATATGAGTTTGATGTTAAGCACTACATTGTGTCAAGAGGTGGCCTATAGCACCATAAGAGTGTGCTAAAGAACACACCCAAATTGCTGTACAGCAAGGGCAGGATATGTACAAACACAGAAATGTTCTCAAGGCCACTAGCCAAAGGACATATATCATCTCTGAGGGATGACAAGAGCTCTCATTGTTTTTTATGGCCCAGAGTTGCATTGACTTCACGACTGTTAACTCAGACAAGCCAAAGCTGTCAAACCCAGAAGCTCCTGCTGGCCCACTGCTTGACACAGAAGACTTTGTCCAACAAGAGCTGAATTGTTCATAATCTGCTCCTCATGAACCTCCTTGCAGTGTCTGAACTCATGTGGAAAGGGCAAACAAATCCTTGGAGGAATTCTATCCTGCTGCTGATTCCCTGGCACCTGGCAGTCTGATGGGCATCAGAGCATGCAGTGGTTGAACAAAAGAGAAGGTCACTACAAAAGGAAGCCAAAATATCAGGCCTTGTTCCAGGCACGGCTGCTGATCTATAAAATATAATCCAATTGGCATGCAAACCCTTGTAGCTGCCAAACATATCCCATGAAGAGCTGAGGGTGGTCTCTGGGGCTGGACCACTGAGAGGAAAAAATGCACTAATGGCAGCAAGATGGGGAAGCCTTGCCAAGTCAGGACAAAAATCATGTGTGTACCAGTTTCCATGCCTGTGAAGACAGCTCTGTCTATGAGAAAGGACCTACACATGGACATGGTCACGCACATATGCACGCACTCAGCTCAGGCACATGCAACCCAAGATGGTTCACACGACTGTCGCTCTGCAATGCCATCAGCATCAAGTGATGCTGCTTCAACAAACTGCAGTGTGTGCTGCCAAAGGGGACTTTACTCCCAGCCACACATTATTCCCAGTGCTAACGCTTGTGCCTGTACCTGGCAGGCAGGAACCAGGAAGAGTTCCAGCTGAAAACCGACCCAGAGGAAAAATAAACACTCATGTTCCCTGATGCTCCCTGACTCCATTTGCCATGAGTCCCCACTCCTGCTGGTGCCAGGGCAAGAGAGGCTTTGCACATGTGCAGCAGGGCCAGTCTCACCCCTTTGATGACAGTGTGAAATCAGATCTGTGTAACTGCACATGAAACCCCAGGCTGGTTCGTGCAGGTCAGACTTGGAGGAGCATTCGAGGGACTGTTTCAGAGACTGTTTATCTAGACTGTCCTTTTAGACTAAAATAGAAATAAGCATTAACTGTGAAGAATTCCACCCCCCTAGGTACTTAGATTAATTTAGGCCACTTGAGAGCCCACTTGCTGTCTGACCTGACTTCTCTCCTTTTTTCCCTTCCCAGCTGTGTCCTGTTTCCTTTCTGTAATGACTCTGGGGTCTGTGGAACCCCCTGCTGATCAGTTTGGCATGTTAAATCCTCGGCACGTTAACCCATCAAAAGCAAATAAATTCTTCCCTAGCAGGCCAAGGTACAGGCACACCTTTTGCACAGCTTCTGACAACCACCAGAAAGGGCTGGAAACATATGGGTAAGAGCAGCGAAGCTGGCAGTCTCAGGTAAACCATCCTAGGCTCCCCCTTTGGGACAAAAGCCCCAGAAGAAAACAGCCAACTTTTCGTCTGAAACAGTGCATTTCCTGACCTGGTTTGTGAATGGCAAAAATAGTGAAATGCAAATTAAAGTCTAGCCTTTGATCTTATTGTGCTTTGCAGGTAGTACTGAGCGAAAAAAATGCAATTTTAAAATGCTGTGGATTTACTTTCTTAGCTTTCTTTCTCTTGGTGGCCAGCAGATGGGAGGTGTTGCAATAAGAAATGTCTTGTCCAGCTAGAGCAGTTGATTGATATTTGAGTTCATTTCCATTGGGAATCATTTACATGATTTTACATGATTTACATTTACATTTACAATCAATTACATGAATCATGTGGCCTTCATCGTGAATATACTTAACCTACAAAGCCTGGATCTCCTGAGCACAGTTGGAAGGAGTGGGCATTTCCCATGCTCAGCATCCCCTATCCTGCCATGCCAGAGAGCTCTGTGCTTGTGAAGCCCCATTTCTGCTGCCTTTCAGGAAGACCAATGATGCTTTCTCTTTGGTTTTTGCTGTCAACACAAATCTGCCTTTAGCTCATATGCTCATCCCAGGCTTGTAACTTGGTAAACTTCAGCACTATATCATGCTGTGCAGCCTTCACTGGTTGTTCCTCTTCTTTTCATGAAGTTTTGCTAATTGCAGATGTTGGCTGCTCCTGCTGAGTCAGGAGAAGTGGACAACACATCTCCAGTTTGCAGTCATGTCTCTCATGTAGTCTTCTTTTAGGACAGACAAAACTGTCAGGACTTGTGCACTCTTGTAGATAGATCTAGTTCTGTCTTGAAGATAGATGTTCAAGAGATTAATCTTCAACCTCTTGAAGATAGCTCTTCAAGAGGTTGATTTCCTGATGTCTTTTCTCTGCATAAGTACCCTATAGTGGGAGTGGGAATAGTCCTGTACAGCCCTCTCTCCCTCTTATATATAAGGCAGCAGTTCATTGTAATGCAACAAACCCATTCATGGTCTACACAAGGGTTAGTTCTGCAAGTATCTCATGTCATCACTGGGCAACACTGAGGTTAGTGTTTGTATTTGCATTTTTTTCTGCTACTCAGCTTATGTCTTCTGGTTCTTTCTTTCATTTGCTCAAGGCTGATCCAATTATTTTGTCTTTACATGATGCTTTTTTTTCTGTCATCTTTTTGGCTCCCAGGAAAGTATTGTTTCCTGTTGCTCCTTTCCCTAATTCCATGTGCAGCCCTGTGTATCCCTCTCACTGTGCACCCATTCATTTGCTACTGGCTTGACCAAGACTGGTCACCCAGCTTCTGGGAACTGTTTTGGGCTGCAGTGAAACACTTTGTACAGACTTAAAATATCAGTACATGCATATTGACAGTAATGCACATTCAGAGGCCTGAGAACTTCTCTGAAACTCAAATCAACTTTGAGCCTACAGTTTTTGACAATAAATTTTGTCAAGAAATAAAATAATATTGGAAATTTCAAAGCATATACATTTACTTTTCCAGTATTTTCCATTTACTTTCTGCTCCCTTCTAAGAAGACATACATTTATGAATTAATGATCAGTTCTGGCCCTGCAAAGACTGGGAATTGTCATTATGGGGTGTCTCAAGTGCATTATCTAGGAGGAATGCTCTATGTGTGCACATGTTGTCTGTGAGTGTGACAAGTATGTAACAGTGTGGTTTCACCAAAGGTGACGGATGCAAGCCTTGCATTGTAACAGGGAAGACTGTGTCCCAAAAAAAGGTTCAGTTCTTGAACACAGAAAGATCCTAAATACAAACATCTGCATTTTCAGGTTTTCTAAGGGCTCATGCTTCCAAAGAAAAAAATAATAAATCCCCAAATCTCTAAAGCAAAAATACTGTTACAAAAAGTGCATTTTAATTTTCTGAGTGCTCCAGTGACTGCCCAGTGTCCCACTCTTCTGGATTATCAAGCCTCACACCAATATGCTAGACTATCTTGTACTGAATGGATGTGAGAATTAAGGTGGCCAGTGGCACTGGAAATGCATACTATGACTGATTTGAGTCCTTGTAGATTGAGAGGATCATGAAAATATTTCTCTGCCCTCAGTGTTCTGATAATTCATTAAATAGCATTTGTATTGCAATTTAAAATTCTCTGGTGGGAGGCAGGACCCTGGGGTTACCCTTAACACAAGCAGCAGGAGTGGTTTTAGTCATGCAGCGGGGCTGGTTTGGTGGCTGAATGCAACACCGTGGCCATTGCCATCATGCCAAAAAACTCAAAAGTTCAAAGGTATTTCATGGATCATGTTACTTTGGCCACTTCTCCCCATCTCATATTAAAATCTGATGTGGTTTTTGGAAGAGGCACCTTCCTCTAATCCAGCAGGACTGTTTTAGTTATAAACAAACCTCTCACAGTAGGGCTGGAGCCTGCCCTGCTTTGTGTCTGTTGGCTCCGACTGCAGTTCCCTGGGATGACACGGAGGTAGAAAGTGAGAGCCAACATCTCCAGACAGCAGTCCTTGCTCTGGCATGGCAGCAGCTCCCTGGCAAGCCGTCTGGACCTTGTGGACCTGCACAAATCCCACACCACATTGGTGCCAGCCCCACTGGAGCACGAGCTAATGCAGGGGGAGAGAGATGGGGTACTGCTGGATGGGGACCTCGGCTCTGGCAGCAGCTGAGGAGACACGAGAGAGAGCTGGGGGTGGAGGATAGGGGAAGTGGGGAGTAGGAAGGAGAGCCCTGCAAGGAAAGCCCCCAAGAGGATAAATGGACGTAAAGAGGAATGTTGGAGGACTGCTGAGCAGAGAGTCAGAGAGCTGGGGGACAGGGTAAGGACAGGGGACTAGGAAGGGGAAGAGATAATGACATGGGAAATCATGGAAAGGAGGAAAGAAGAGGGAAAATAAGGAGAGAGGATGATTTCACACTCTCAGGTGATGGGAAATGGAAGGAACTGTCTTGGGGGACAGAGGCACACAGCAGACCAGCATCAGGGGCAGCATGAGAACAGATGGGAAAGCTGTGGGCAAAAGAGAGATGAAGCAGAGAAAAGTAAATGGGGAGAAGGCAAAGGGAGGCTGGGCTTGGGAGAAGAAGAATCAGGGAAATAAAACATGCAAGATGTTAATATATTGGAGGGAAATAAAGAAGGAAAGTGAAGAAGCAAGGAAGTGCCAGGACTTTTAGAAACTTCAGTTTGTTCAGATGTGTTCCAGCCCAGTTTTTGGGGATGACTTTTGTGATGGGCTCAGGAGCCTGTGTTAAACAAACTCTACTTTTTTGAAATTTCCTTCCAATAGTAATGAAGCACGATGCTTGAAAAACTGGCATGTTTCCTATAGCACAGAGGAGAAGGAAGGAAAGAAAAATAATAGACTTATCCATAAAGACAGTAATTACAACCACATGCTCTTATAGCAGAACTATTTTTAAAGGATTATTCTAGTATTTTTGCTTATTAAATGTCACTGAGGAGGAAAAGGACCATAGTGTGTAGTAAGGAATTAGCCAACCTGTGTTTGCAGCACTGCCTGCTGCTGGATGGACTAGTGTTTGGTTGCAGCAGGATACAGATACAGGTACTATGCTGTATATCATGTGATGTGGTAGCAGGTGGGGAGCCCAGGTGTAGTTTCACCAGTGGTTTTATCCAGCCCAGTACTGCAGTGCTGCTGGACAGGCTGCACTCCCAGAGCAGGAGTTGGGGGAAGGAGGAGATCCAATCCTGTCTGGGAAGTGATGCCTTCCCCCTCTGCCTGGGGGTCCCCAGATACCTGCCAGGCATCGGCCATCTGGAAAGGGGCTGGTTTCCAGCCAGTCCCTGCTGGCTTGGCTCCTTCTGCCTCAAAGGCTGAACAAAAGCAAGGGAATTCAGCCCCAAAAGCAGCCAACTCTCCATGTCCTCTGGTACTGCCAAATTCTCAGAACAGAGACTTTAATTGCATGCAAACAGTGCCATGAGAGCAGGGCTGAGACTGGAGGGAAGTCTTCCCATCAGATATCTTGCTGTCATGCTCACAAGATGCCTACCTGATAGCATGATGTGGCTTTTAATCTTTAGTATGCTCCTCAACCCCAAGCATTTGAATTTTGGCTATTCAGTTAACAGCTTATCCAGCTGCCGGCACAGGGAACAAAAGACCACACACACAAAAAAGAGATGCATGTAGCACTGGCTGGGGATTTTTGGCTCCTTTCTGCAACTGCTGTCCCTAGAGGCTCTTGGCTGATGCCTGAAGGGCAGAGAGTGGGCAGCAGGAGGGTGCAGCCATGCTGGGTGGACAAGAGACAGGTTAACCAGGGGGGTTACAGGAGCTCTGCCACTGGCACCAGCTGGTGCCATGTGTGTTCCCACCCCATACCCTGCAACCTGCCCTCTCCATAATCCCACCTCATCATCAGGTGTATGTCTACCCCAATATGTGTACCAAGGACAGACAGTGAGCACAGCTGATCACAGAGTGGAAAAACCCTTCCCCATCTGGTACTGCTGACCGCATGGAAAGCCAGCCCCCCAGCTGTGCCAGTGCCTTTCTCCTGACACCCAAGGGCATGCACATCCCTGACAAAAGCCACTGTGTTTTAACACCCCAGAGCAGAGGCTCTTGAAGAACAAGTTCAGCAGATGGCACAGGCTGACACCACACACTGCAACTCTCCTCCTAAGGAATTTCTCTGCACTAAAGTGTGTTGAAATCTTTAAAAAGCATTCTCAAATGTAGCAGTTAAGTACTCTCTTGAATTTTAAACACCGTGTTTATTGCATGTGACATTATAGAGCCACATTTTAATGTCATGTTCAAGGAGGTATATATGTCAGTGTGCACCAAGGGAACTACTGTGTGGTATCCCTGCACACATACTGGAGGGATGGTGACAAGCCTGCCTGTGACACTGCATGGGGAGGCATTTGCCAATGGCAGCAACTCCATTACAAACAGCAGTAAAGTAATTCTGTAAAAATCAGATGTGCCTGAGCAGCAAACTCTTTTGGAAATCCAGCTGGAAGAAATGGCATTTGTTCCATGAAGATGTAATGAGAATCACTTAACAACATAAAAACAGAGCATGCATTTGATGAACTCTATGGAAAAAGAAAAACTAGTATGAATACCTGGCATTAAAAGTAAAAATTCTCAGCATATTTGATGCTTCAAAATATCTTCTTACAGATGTGAAAACAGCTTTGTTTACTTCATAACTGTCAGGGTTATGATGTCTTAAAACAAGCCTCCTGAGATCTTAATCTGGTTTTATAGGTCTTTCCCTACTGACGTAAACGTTCTTGGGAAATGGTCTGGATCTGGTAAATAAACCTGTATATGAGCAGGCTGTTTCTTGCCATGGTCCATATCCTGATACTGCATTCATGTAGACACTTGTTAGGACCTTGTTTTTCAGAGCTGCTGACACACGCAATTCCTGCTCACATCAGGAATGTTTCTGGCTGCACCAACCTTTTAAAAATCAGGTCAAACGTAGTTTTCTGTTTTGCTGGTACCACTTCAGCATCTGAAGAACACCATGTTGGCATGGTGGGGACAATGTGAACCTGCTTCCTGCTTCCCTGCTCTGTGCTCTCTGGTTACAAAGAAAGTTGGAAAGCATGAGGCTAGCTTAGCTTCTCTTCAGCAAGGGCTGACTGTGAGTTTACACAGTGTGCTACAGAGCTGTCATGGTTTCTTCATTTTGGGTTGTTTGGGGTTTTTTTGCTATATTAGCTATACAGCTATGTATAGGTGACATGGACGTTAGTTATATTTTCCTTGGACTTTTGCTTATTGGCTGATGCAGGATTACCTGTTAAGGCTGGAGTTCCCAGGGAATTACAGGTATTTCTGCACATAAGCAAATAACACTAAAATTATTAGCACATGGAAAAGCCTGGGAAATTCAAAGATGCCCTGATGTTTAATAAAATAAAAATTGTATTTGTATGATGCAAGGCCTGAAACAGAGGACAATATCACTGGTCAGGGTAATTTAATCCCAGGGAAAGGAGTTTGCTTTCTAGAATAGCTCATAAAATGATAGGAAATAGAACATGGTCCTGTGTAAGCTCTAGACAAGACTTATTCAGGCTAGTTTACTGCATTTAAGCCATCAGCACTGTCAGAGCACAAGCAGAGCCAGAGGGACATAAAAAACTGTCAGCTCAGTATAGTCTGTACAAGCACACACCCCCACACCAACACTGCAGTTCCTTTACTGAGGCAACTCACATTTTTACTGACTTTTGTTTTCTTTGCATAAAAATTGTAAAATCACTTTCACGGGTCAGGGAAATGGGGAGAGAGTGCATACAATTGGGTCAAGTGGTGGCTTATTCTCTTGGATTATCACGAAATGATGCCCTTCAGTATTTTCACTGTGATAAATGTATCAGGACATCTGAAACAGATGGAAATAACATAAAATTTAACTCGGTCCCAGCCAGATCAGCTTGCAACACACATATAGTTTCCTATCGTCAAAATGTGATTGGATGCTTTATTTTATGGGAAAGGGTTGAGTGTTCATCTTGAATGGATTAATTTCACATTTTACACAAACTTACAAAACTGCCAACAGAGATAATCTATATGAAAATTGTTCTCTTGGTAATAATCCTTTTCCCTAAATTCTATTTTTTTTTTTTTTTATTCTCAAAGCCCATTATAACAGTAAGTTTGAGCTGTGTGGATCTGTAATTTTCACTTTCCTTTTAACTACAAATAGGTTTTCAGAACCTTTCATTTTCCAAAGGGGTAGTGGGGAGGCCACAATCTACAATCCTGGATCATAAGGGCAGCCCTCACACACGTGCAGTGTCCTGGGAGCTAACTAGAAAGTGCAGTGCCCCAGGGTGGGCAAAGATTCTGGTGCACATGCTCTCCTCCATGGACCAGTACAACGTTATTAGATTCAATGCACCAATCCTTTTTAGTTATTTCTTGCTTACACAGGGAGCGACTGCTAAAGAAAAGTTCAGGTGTTACACTATTGGTGAAAGCCTTTTCATTGCCCTCTGCCTTGTGTTGCTTTTCTTCACCCTCATTCTCATCCCTGCACCAGTAAAGCCAGGCAGGGATGTGGGAAAGGGTGCAGCCCATCAGTGGTGAGGGGCAAGGAGAGGAGCTGGAGGAGCTTGTGTGTTTACACAACTAAGGTTTCAGTTTCATAATACATGACCTTTAAGACTAGGAAAGTTAGAGCTCTGAGTACCGGATCAAAACCTCCTCAGCTCCCTGAAACCAATCTGACACCAGTAAACTCTGTCAGGTATCAGTTGTCCAAAGCACATTGGAAGGTTAAGTTTTTAGCATTCGGCTTTGTATCACTGTTTTAACTTCACACCGTATCAGGTACTGCCTGTTCTCCTGCAGCTTGTGTAAAAGCTTCAGGCTGCAAGAAACCGCTGCTATGGGTCTTGGTTAATTTGGCAGGAATGTGATTGTTTGATCTCATTTGTCCTGTTTAGGACAGGTAGTGCTCAGGTCTGGTAATAATTATCATGAAACCACAGTCTTGAGAGAAGGCACAAGCAGTTATTGGAGAATAAGAGCACAAGATAATTAAAAGAGAGAATAAGGGAATAAAAAGGGAGTGCAGGGAATGTAAATCTCCAGGGAATAAGTACAAGTAGAGCAATAATAAACTAAAGGTAAAATCTGGCGAGAAGTAGTCAAAACAGGTATGGTGAGGGAAAAAATAAGGTCTGATATTTTGATGAACCCTTTATTCACAGCACTTCCTAGTCATCCCTGACTTAAAAAGAGGCAGCATATGAGATGGGTAAATACTCCTCTTCCCATTTTACACATGGCGAGGTGAAGATGGGCATATCAGGGTGGTGAGTTTGTCCCAGCATCTCAAAGGAAACCTTGGCAAAACCCAGGCAGCTCTCTTGAGCCCTAGCAGCAGACGGTCCCCCCTCTCCATCGGGGAGCTGCAGAGCTGTGGCCAGCAGTCTCCACTTCCCGCAGGAAGGTGTCTGGCTTGCTGAGGTGGCCGGAGGGGACACGGCTAAGAGCAAAAAGTTGGAGGAACCAAAGAATCAGCATTTCACTTTCTCATGAGCACAACTTCTGGCAAGCTTTCCCAGTGCACTTCCGGTTTCTGATAGCAAAGACAAACACTGTGTCAAAGAGAAACCAGCGTCATGGGTAAATGAGCACTGTCTTTTTCAAGACATGGTAACCTTATCCAAAACATGTTCTGGCAGTGGGCTTTTGTCTTTCATCACGTGCTTCTGCTCCTGAGGACCTCCTACACAGAATCAGAAACAGCAATGAAAACAAGCTTCTCAATCTCCAATTTAAGCACACCACGTTGTTCTTTTAAAGAACTTGGTTCCACGGTAACAGTAGGCTTAACTGCACATGAAACTACTTTTCATTTTAAAGCATCTCTGTCTCAGTGCTTTCCATCTGTGAATTTTGTAGGCAGGGCTCAGAAGCTGAGATCCCAGCACAGCACGGGCCAAGGGGAAAAAGAACAGCTGAGCACACCAATAAAATAAAAATAGGCATGGTAGCCACGCCAAGAGAGGCAAGGCTCTGCAATCATGCAGTCTGGCTCAGCATTGCCCTTGGATCGGAAAACTAGGAGCAGGAGGGATGGACCCACTCTTCATATACAGCTTTACCCACATCCTCACAGGGAAAAAACCTATTTCTTTAACACTGTAGATTTGGCTAAGGAAGAGTCAGAACAGTAAATATTGATGTGGGGAGAGTTTATAGAGTCCTAATCATTTTTATTTTCTTGAAGTGTTATGTAGCAGCAATAGCAAGTGGGTCTCTTCTCTTTTAGATGCCTTCAGGGAAATGCGAGGATTTTCTGATTTTTTTTAATTAGGTGAAACAAAGAACTGGAAGGTGGATTTCATAGTCTGAAACTCTTGAAACTACTCCAGAGATTTCTGGTCTGGGTTGTTCTTGGGAGAGCACATCTGGATACCAAGGTTGTTCATGGTGTTCATCCTCTAATCTTGTCCCCCTTAGGGAGGTTTTCTCATAATTGCATCAGCAATTTTGATAGAAGAGCTAAAGTAATTTCTTTTTGCTTCTTTTATGAAACAGGCAGGACATTTAGCCATTTGATTGCTGTTGGTTTCTTTGGGAACTAGACAGATAAGTATTTTTGGGATTTGAGCCAAACCTTTATGAAGAGATAACTTTTCTGCATTTACAAAATTTCTGCTCAGTCTATCCACAGCTAGGTGCTATAATCTGCCTTGAATCTTAGTATTCTCAGCCATCCATCCCATATTCCTTTGCTGAGTTTGCAAGGGCAAAATCCAGTCCCAGTGTTCAAGTGGTAAGATCTACAGCTTGTTAAGGAATGGTGCATGGGTAGAAGGGCCTTCCTCTGCTCCCATCCAGGTCATGGGGTGGAGAGATGCTCTGTGTACTGGCAGCTCAGAGTGGATGAAATGGGGATATGTGGGGATGTTCATCAGAGGATTAAATCTGCTCAGATGTAAGTTAGATCAAACAGAAGGCTAAAAAAAGTAATCCCTAAAGCAAACAAAATGCAGCTGGATATAATTACTAGTGTGGGGTCTGTCTATTCTGTGGCCACTTTGGATTCTTACACCACAACTATTTGTTAATGGAGCTTTTCGACAACAGAAAAACAAAAGGCACATTATTGCTACCTTGGCTGTCTTTAAAGCATGTGCTTTCCTGCACTGTTCCTGTAGAATGGATTTTGGAAGACAGTTCTGCTTTGACAGTGTGTCCTTTTTGAAGGGCTCTGCTGATCTTTCCTGAGAGCTAACAAGACAGAAGTGAGCTGCCTGCATCGTTTCCCCCTCACTCCTTGACAGGTCCATATAAATAATAATACTTACAACTGGCAGCTGACATTTACATTGTCTAAAGAAAATGACCTCAAAGGAGAGAGGCCCCCTGACTTGGGAAGTTTGTAAAATGATAGTGAACTTGTGTGTTCTGCAAAGTAAAACAGACAAAAATAGGTGGGACCCAGTGAAGGCAGAATAGCTCAAGTCAAGTTCAACAGTTTTGCTATGTATCTGTGCTTCATCACAACCCAAATTGCTCCTTTTTTTTCCTTTAATGGCTGGGTTAGTTTCCTTGCTAGCATTTCTATTGCAGTCAGTAGCCAGGAAAACTGGGACATGCAGAAACAGGCTCTGAATTTGCTCTATGTCCTGGCTGCTGGTTTTACTGTCTGCCTCTGAAATCCAGCTTCAACCCTGGGATTTCCCTGTTCATTCATTCACTCATTCACTCATTCACTCATTCACTCATTCATTCATTCTCTACACTGCCAAAGTCTTCTTTCAAATGTTCATATACTAGGTACTCCCATCAAACCAGACCCCTCTAGCACTGCCACATCTAAAGCAGTGCTAAAGCAATATTTGAAGACCCTAGCAGATGTCCGAGTACACAATGGCCTGGATTTCTAGATGGTGCCACCTGCTGCGCTTGCAATTGTGTTGCTTACATGAAGAAAGACTCAGGTATCTTTCTGCACCTGGGATTTTCCTGGCACTTACAGTTCAGTCTGCTTGGGTACATCAAGTCTGTGTGCCCTGCTGAGAGACATACCCACCTGTCAGTGGCTGTCCTAGCCTTTTACACACATTGATGTAAATAGGGATCACCAGGTATCTACCACTTGCAACTGGGTATGGCAGTTGGAGAAGAGCCCTCCTGAATGCTAGGAGTTCCTTGATTCCAACAGGCACAATCATTTCTGGGTGCTTGTTCTGTGCTCTGATTTTCTTTATATACTGTGAGGTCCTACTAGTCTCAGAAAGGAAGATATAGCCACAATGGCTAAGATGATCATTGTGAAGAGTAGGTATGGAGAAGATAATAAAGGATATGGCAGGTCACAGGGAGAAGGTAGAGGAGACTGTAACATGGAAGAGGTCATATGTCTGGATATAATGTTGGTGACTGTGGTGGCTTCAAAAATCACGGGCGTAATGTGGTTATAGACTGAGATTAGATAATGATTTAGAGTCTGATAACTCTGATAACAAAACTATCTTCATGTAAGGACTCAGAGGATATCTGAAAGGAGGTGGAGGTGAAATTATTTTTTTTTTTTTCTGATAGGACAAGAGGAAATGGCCTCAGGCTGTGCCATGGGAGGTTTGGGTTAGATATTAGAAAAAAATTTCTTTACAGAAAGTGTTGTAAAGCACTGGCACAGGCTGCGCAGAGAAGTGGTGGAGTCACCATCCCTGGAGGTATTTAAAAGACATATAGATGTGGTGCTGAGGGACATGGTTTAGCAGCAAACTGTCAATGCTGGGTTAGTGGTTGGATTTGATGATTTTAAAGATCTTTTCCAACCAAAATGATTCTATCATCCTAAGATGAACATAACTAACCCCTAACCACTCAATGTGATCATACTGCCTTGAGCAGGGTGTTTTTACCTAGGGCTTTAGACTACTTCTAAAAGGTCTGTGAGAAAGCACTAAGGAAGGTGAGCCTATTGTCACTAGGTTTAAATTCAGTGGTAGGTTAGATGTTTAAAAAAACAACAACTAAGAGTCAACAAGTCAAGAAAAGTTTCAATACGCTATTTTAGGATATATTATTTTGCATCTGAAGTGTGCAAGTTAAAAATCAGTATCAAACTATAAGGCCCATTGTCAGCCCTTAAGTATGTATAATAAAGATTTCTATTCTTAAATGTTAGTGTTGCTATTGCAAGTCATGAAGGTAATAGGCATGAAGTATGCTGGCAGAAACTTTTAGTAACATACTGAGGATAATATAGTTTATAATCTACCTCTTTTGATCTTTAACTTTTGTCTTTCTCTTTCTTTTGTCACATGTCTCTGCTTCTTGATCATCTAAATGGGAAACCTGTTCCCAATGCATTAAGGATCTGCTTTTTACATGTTACTTTCTTTTATTGAATCAATATGTTTGAATAAAATCTACAAGAAATGAATTCTTGTAAAAAAGCTGTGTGCCACTTTCTACCATGCAGCAGGCAGTTCCTTGGCCCACTCAGCCCACACTGTGTCCTCAAGCCACTTCATAAGTAAGCCACAGTAAAAAATACACCCCACAAAAAAAAAAAAAAGATGGCAAATCCATGAGCCAATCCCTTGCTTGGCACAGAGGAACCAAAGGTCTCTGAAACATGTGTCCATAATCTCCCATATCGAGGTGTTTCCAGAGAATAATTTGGGGGCATCAGTGCAAAACACAAACATTTGTGCTGTCTGAATGTTTTGCTTGGGACTGGCTTTTTGAATAATTGTTGTTAATGGTGCTAGTTTGTTGCTTCAGTGATTTAATGGAACTGCTAGGTCTTCAAATTTGCCTTCCAGTAAAACAACAGCCCATTATACTCCATCCAGCTATTCCTGTACTGAGTGCAATAATTCATTTCTAACCCCAAAGTAATGTGTTTAGCTAAGGCTCCTGGAAAGGCAACAGTGATGGAGAATATGTCATCCCATTCTGGATTGCTGGGTTTATATATGCATATATGCATACATTCACACATTCACTCAAATAAACAAAGGCAGGTTATAGGTATATGCCTGATTTCTTACACTAATTAGTTTGTCTTCATTTCCCATCCCCTGTTCTTGTAATACCATGTTTATACAAATAGAGATATTTTAAACCCTATTTATTTCCTCATGAAATGTCACCATGTAATCATGTCATCTTTTTTTTCATGATTGAGCTCTTTAGATCATTTTGTCTGTTTGTTTCTTTCCTAGGATAGTGCCTTTTGGTCTGCTAGACTGCCTTGTGTTTCTTCTTCCTTGACATGAAACTTTGAAGGTTTGTGTTGAAGTCATTTTCAATGAATAGTTCCAGTTTACCAAATGATCAAGATCAGTATGGTTAACAGTCTTAGCTTGATCTTACCTATTTCTTTCATCTTGTCTCAGCCATTAGTTTCAGCATTAGTGATTTTATATTTACTTCTCAGTCCACACAAAAATGGTGGCTATTGCTAGATGCGAGCTGAGGTCTGCAGAAGCTCCCCAGATACATCTTCTTACAAACATGATTCTTCACTAACACCAGTTTTGAGACAGGTTGTCACATATGTCTTTGTATTGGAGTGTCGGAGAGTACTCATTTTTAAAACAAGAATGTTGTGTCTTTTAAAGCTGATTGCATTACATAATTGGGCAGTTTAAGGTTAAGGTCATATCTCTTATAAAAATATCCAAAATAATGAATTGTTACATATGTTTAATATCTTTATCAACAATCTGGATGAGGGTATTGAGTTGACCCTCAGCAAGTTTGCAGATTGCACCAAGTTAGGGGGAAGGGTAGAAAGCCTCTACAGAGGGATCTGGACAGGCTGCATTGATTGGCCAAGACAAATTGTACAAGGTTCAACATGGTCAAGTGCCAGGTCCTGCACTCAGGTCACAACAAGCCCAGGCTTAGGGAAGTGTCTAGGAAGCTGCCTGGCAGAAAAGAACCTGGGGGTTTTGGTCAACACCCATCTGAATATGAGCCAGCAGCATCCTGGCCTATATCAGAAAATAGTGTCACCAGCAGGACTAGGGAAGGGACCGTCCCCCTGTACTTGGCACTGGTGAGGCCACACCTTGAGTATGCTTTCAGTTTTGGGCACCTCACTACAAGACAGATATTGAGGTGCTGGAGTGTGTCTAAAGAGGGGCAATGAAGCTCATGAAGCATCTAGAGAACAAGTCTTACAAGAAGCAGCTGAGGGAACTGGGGTTGTTTAACCTGGAGAAAAGGAGGCTCAGGAAAGACCTTATCACTCTCTACAACTATCTGAAAGGAGGTTGTAGTGAGGTGAGGGTTGGTCTGTTCTCTCAAGTAACAAGCAATAGGGCAAGAAGAAATTGGCTCTTTCCATATAAGTGTTTCTATGATTCTATTATTTTATACGTGCAAGCTACTTCTATGAACTAAACTCTTCACTGACTGAAATCAGAGTTGTCTAAACATTTTCCATAAACTATGTGTCTCGATGTTGTCCACACATACTAGATTGAATGTGGTATCAGGGTAGAAAACCTGTAAGTGTTTGAGTCTTCTTTTGTGTTCTGTTTGAATACTTCCAGACTTGTGATTTTCTCAAATATACTAAGATGTACCAGAAATAATGACAGAAGGCCACTGGTCTTTTTAGAATATTTTTCTGTGACTCCTAGATGAAAGCCATCAAGACTCAGGGTCTATTGCATACTCAGATTTTTAAAAAAAACCTATTTGAATCTTTTTAAGAAAAAGATGTTATTTTCTGGAAAAATTTTTGCATACATTGCTTGCAAAGTTGCGTGGACTTTTGTAATGAGAGCTGATTGTAGTTTAAAACACATTCTTTTCATCATTTTAGGTAAATTAAATTCACTTATAGTAGCATATTCTAAAGAAGGATTGCTGAATCCAAATCCATGACAACAGAGAAATGTATTCACGGGCAAGTACTGCTTACGACTGCAGCTGGTGGCAAGGATTAGTTTTACAAGAAAGGTGTGGCCTGAGGAAACTGAGAAAAAAAACAGTTCCCATTTTTTGATAGCTTTACCATGCAAGTCAATTAACTTAACTTACACTTACCATTTAATATATATAATGCAGTACCTAAATTCAGTACTGTTGGTGAGATCAGGTAGTTGTTTGGTTGCACCACCATTAGAAGATGACAAAACTTGTGAACCATTGTATTTTAATGAGTTATGAGCCTTGCACTCCTGGGAAGCCACAGCTTAAACCTGTAGTTGGGGATCCTTTGAATAAAGGCTGGTTAGAAGGAAATCTCAGAAATATTTCAGGAAATTTCCCACTTTCCCTAAGAAATTATCTGGGTTTTACATTTCTTAAAAGAAGAATGTGAAACCAAGATTTAACTGCAATTTCCCTTGTCTTCTTTTCCATTGACACTGTTATTTGCTCACTATGTGTGAATAATTGCTAGTGACCAAACTGCTCTGTGAATTTGATTTTTATTTCCCTGCAGTACAGGTGGGTTTCTTCCAGTGTCTGTCTTGGCTAAATTCACCCATGTACAGGCATTATTAGAGTTTGTGAACTGGACACAGAAGCCATTCTCCCTGACATTGTTTCTTGCTGTGCTTGCTCTTAGGAGTGACGTGATTGTTTCTGATGGCTAGCTGACTGGCTCCAAATCCAGCTTAAAAATAACCACTAGAATTTTGATTTTCTTTTTTTCCTGGGAGACATTGACATAAACAGGAATGAGGAACTCCAGAAGCTATGAAATAATTTATTTTCCACCAAAACAGGCTGTATGTGGGACATTTTTTCCAACAGTAAGGAGCGTTCTGTCAGATTTATTGCCTGGGTTCACAGTTTGCATTTAATTTTCCTTCCTCATCATCACACAGGTTTATTGCCAAATCCATATGGAATAAACAGCAGAACTAGAAATCCAGATCCTTAGCAATCCTTCTACCGCTGAGGCAACTCCTCCTATTCAAAGCGGACTTAAAGCATCTTTAACCTGTGCACAGAGGCAAGACACTTAAAAAGAAGACTTTATTGAATGATAAAGAGGAAGCAGATCTGGACTGGAAGATGGAGAAGCCAAAATCCCATATGATCCACCTGTTCTGGTTAGTGAGATACTTCCTTGCTTAGGTAAGTCAATGTTTTACTAGATAGCCATCCTAAGGCTCTGGTTTGTGCCAGAAGCTGGTTGTCTTCCGCATACTTCAGCGTGATGGATTGGTAAGAGAATGTGCTCCTTGGCAAGTCAGGAGACAGCTTTCAAAATAGAGGCTGAACCTCTGAACAAAAGAAGAGGTAAGTCTCATTCTGCTGATTTTCTAATTGTAGAAATTGGGCTAAAATTCTCATTTGTCATGTTGGTTTTTAAAATTATTTTAAGGGCTCATCAAAGATCCTCTCTACTACTTTGGAAAGCTGAGTCCCATCCAATTTTATTTTCCACGCTGTCACTGAGGGTGAAGTCTGTTTTCTGGAATGCTCCTGCAAGAATAAATATTTCTTCATTGAAAATGAACCTTCCAGGACCACAAGAACAGCTGGAGTTCATTGATTTTTAACTTATGACAAACACCCCTCATTATGTTTTGCAGTATGAACTCAGTTTTTGTTACTTCCTGAGGAGAGAAAATGTTACGTCTGCGTTCCTGATCAGGCTGCGACAGTTTATTCATTTCTCAGGAATGCTAATTCAGTGCCTCTCTTCTTTCTCTTCTTATAGTCAAACCACTCAGGCAAAGGGTTGGGAGCATCCAAGATTATTTTAAAGCAATTAGTAGTCTGTATTTCATGATGCTATCTCATTGAGCTGCTCAGCTAAGAGCATCCAAATGACAATGTCATGCAGGCATGTTTTCATTATGTTAATTCATGAGCATAATGATGCTTGTATATGTATGCATACATTTCTAGCACCTACAGCTTGTAGGTTGTAAAGCTGATGCACTAATCGGAAGCAGAAGGTTGTTTTGGCCTCCATTTCTTTTCTGTAAAAAACCAGCACCACAACATCATATGGGTGTGCTCTGGAGTACAGTGTTCGCACAACATACAGCTCTCCTTGCTGAGCAAGTGCTGCTACCTTGAAATGAACCTGGAACATGTGCTTGGCATTTTCATTTTGTGCCGAGGTGCTTAGACACCATTAGAATGATGGGGAAAAAACAACACAAAATTAAAAGAAGAATCATACCCAGTGAGCTTACAGGCACTTTGAGTGGCCATGCTGCCATGGCGTGCCTCTGACAACCTTATTAGGGCTGGTTTCAGTGATTTACTGTTGAAACCAGGGGAAGTACTGTCAGTTGTAGAGCTGGGCAATCTGTCAATCTGAACCCTTGTAATCTTTTAGTGAACAGACTAATGGAAAACTTCAGCAAATGCAGTTTGCCTAAAACTCAAACTATGCCAACTTTCGAAAGGGGCTAATTTTGTATGGGCTAGGCTTTTTTTTTTTCCTCTTCTTCCATAAAAATGATACAAAATTTCAGTGGACCCTGTCTGGTCTCAAAATCAGAGTAGTTTGAAGAGTTTGATGGTGTTTTCTTCATGTCTTAGGAATCTGTTTGGCCCTATCCTTTCTCCTCTTTCCCTCCTTCCTTCACCCAACAAAGGGTTTGTAGAGCAATTTCAATCATCATTTGACTGAAAAAACCAAATGTTTTAAAGGAATGCTGCCCTGTTAATAACACAATTCTTCCCCCTTGTGGTACTTCTAGCAAAAATCACAATTTGTGATGTTTACAGTTAAGCATTTTGCAAAGCTGAGAGACATAAACCTTGTGTTTCATTTGTAGCTATCGTCGGGAAGATGGAGGAGGAGAGCAGAGGTCTGAAGCATCATTTGAAGATGACTTGTGTCACTTCCACCATGAGTTCAGGGTACAGTAGTGCTGCACTTCAAGGTATGGCAGTGGCATCTTGCAATGCAGTATCAGGCTCTGACAAGAGACTTCTGTTTTCAGGGGGTCTTCCAGTGATACTATTTAGCTCCATACTGCCCCAGCAATCACAGGAGTCAGCCAAGGTAGCATGTTGGAGCAGCAATGGCAGAGGATGCATTTTTCATGTGCCATCGCAGAGCACAGAGGAAGTTTTGGAGGAATGGCAAGTGAATTTCAAGATGTAATACCATGTCATTGATTTTATGAAGTTATCAAAATATAACTTAGGGGAGGGTTTTGCTTGCTAGTGCTCTGCCTGTAGTGACTTGGAGCAATAAATCTCCTTATGGAGCAAGGGGACTTGTGTAGCAAATAACTCTGCTTCTCCACATTTATCCTTATTGTTTAATGCCAGATCCCTGCATCAATATACATGAGCTTTTTTAGGTTCGTGATGAAAAAGAAACCAGACTTCCTGGAGAGGGGAGGGAACACTTCTGTTTACACCACAGAAATTCCCATTTGAAGCTCTGATTCTTACTTCAGCCCCAGCACATCTTCCAGCCCTGTAAGAAGCTTTCAGCCTCTTGGAAACTTTCTTGTAGCAGTGTGCAGCTGCCACAGTAACTACCAGGGGTTACAAATGATGCATAGGAGTAATTTAACAGCAGAAAAACACTCCTGTTATTAAAGTCTGCAGCACCTTTAACTGAGTCAGAGCTGGGCTTCATTGAATAGCATCTGCACATGTAATGTCTTTCACTCCATACTGCAGGCAAGGTAAAAGGCATACATTTGCACTACAATTTTTCCTGCTTGGAAAATAAGAACCTAAGTCTGCTTTTGACATGAAAAAAAAAAAGCCAAAACCAGCCAAACGTGAACTTTACAGTCTGTTTCAGCATCCTGGACCCGAGATTCACTGTAAATTCATGCTTCTGCAGCAAACCAGCACTTTTAATTTTCATTCTGAGTCTTGAAATAGTAGCAACCTCCTATTTAATTTCCCTCATAACTGTATGGAAGACAATAGAATATATTCCCTGGCACAGATCTGCACAGCAATAACTGAACTTCAGGATGAGCAATTTCAAAATATCAGTCCTTGCCACCGCAGGATACTTTTTTTCCTCAGTTCTCCCACAAAACCCTGCCCGCAGTCCACTGTTTTTTCACTCTCCCATTTGTTCCCACACAGGTTCATGAATATTTGGTTACTGATTTGGTCAGATCCATCAGTCTGCTGCAGCTGTTTTGTAGTACCACAGGTACACAGTGGCTGAAATCCTGAGATGTGCTTTGAAGCTGCTGTGTGTTAGTGGAAGTCTCAGGCCAGTAACTGAATACAGAGGGTCTGGGATCTGGTCCTAAAGTGGCAGCTTGGAAAATCTCAGTTTAAGATGACAGATACTTGTGTTCTGCACAAAATGTTAGAAAATTGGCTCTTTGTTCACCTTCTGTGGTCAAATCGATTAGGCGCCACAAGTTGAGGGCTCACTGAGGAAAAAAAAAATCAAGGCTAGGCTGAGACAGATTAGTTTAGGGTGGTGGTGCTCAAACCATGGTCATTTTGCAAGCCCTTAATCAAAGCCAACTTTGGCGAGGATATACACACACCAATCTACCTGTGCTATTGATCAGAGCCGGTCATGTCTTCTATATAGTACCTTGGAAAACCAGCATGTGTCCAGCAGGTAGCTGATTTCTTCCCAAACAGGACTGGGAAACAGTCTCCTGCAAGACAGCTGAAAATACATTTCATGGAGCACATGTTGGATTGTGGCACAGTGAGAGGGGCACATATCTGCCTCTGTCTGACGAATGTGTACAAGCTGTGTTATAATTACAGTGATGTGATTTCTGCTGCCTACCTTTGAGAGCAGGAGTGGAGGCAGGCCAGATGGGGGTTGTGATACTGGATTATTGGGTCACAGAGAAACAGCTGGCAGTTCCTTCTCTGGCTGCAACAGCTGCTAGATCAGCTCTGTAGGACAGTCACATTTTATAGTTTGGGACACCACTGACAGAAGTTTATGTTATATCATCATACATTCCCTGCCTACACTGATATTTTTTAAATGCTTGGTTTTATCCCCAGGGAGCATTTGGCCTTCTGTAACACAGTGTACTCAAGATGGTGTTTGGTACTGAACACTGATTTATAAACTCTGAGGCCAGGACAGACTGGGAACCATTTCATCTGTCCACCTGAACAAACCAGAGATTGTATTTCACCCATTTATTCCTACATTAAGCATAGTTGTCTGGGAATTTGATTGGAAGACATTTGAGTTAAATGCACACCAAGAGCTAAAACTCTCACTAGCTCTCTGGTATTTGTTTCTGTGGTTGATTCCTCACCCCACCCCTGCATTTAAAAAAACACGTATCTATTTTCTTACTTGAAAACATGAAAGATTTCTCACCCAGTATTAACTAGTGCACATTAGTTCACATCATGTCTTTTTCTCTGCTGGCACAAAGTGCCATGTAGAAACTGGTATCTCTTCCTGGTGCAGTCATGAGGATGCTGAAATTGAGCTAACGTGAATGTGATGCACAAGCCTCAGAGTGGCTCCTCTGAGCCACCCCTGGTGCCAACAACTGCTGCAGTCATGAGCTGGCCTGTCTTGTCTCCTCACCCTCACTGGTACCTGAGGGTCTTCCTGTCAGTGTAATAACTCTGGCATCTCAACTGTGAAGAAGTGTGGCCATCCCTCACAACTAGGTGAAGTCAGCAGTAAATGGGGAGCTGAGGTGTTTTCCTGTCAAGAAGCTCTTGAGGTCTCTAGTCTGAGGTGAGCCTCAGGTGCTAGGCTTTGTGTTATTTCCTTCTTAGAGTTAAGCCTGTCTTGTGAAAACCAGGTCAAACTAAACTGCATAATGATTGCTGTGTTGCCTTCCCTGGAGCTGTATCATTAACATCATCAGTGCACCATCTATGATGCCATATATTCCTCTGTCCTGCTGTAAACACTGGGTTTCCCCATTTGTCTAACCCTATAAGGAATTTGAATTGGCTTTTTACTGTAGGAAAACTGTTTTTCCATTTAATTTTGTTGAAGTATCTCTCAGATACTTTGGGAGTGCATGTAACTACTATTAATGATTAATAATGTTATTTAATCTGGAAGGAATACTGACACAACCAGCAGCACCTCCATTATTTGTTTTAAACCAAATCCAGTGGTTGTCCCAGATCCAGGTCCTAGGTTGTCCCAGGGAGCAGTAGAAGCACCAGAGCTTCTGACCTCTGGAAGCTGCAGGCAGCCATGCTGCAAGCTCTCCCTTGGTCTGCCATGGCTGCAGTGACTCTTGCTGAGAAAGGGAGGGGCAATTCCACCCCTGTGCTGGGGCAAACATAGGCTGAGTCTGAGACTGGGCTACATGGTGCATACTGGTGTGAATCACACTGCTTCTATGACTTTCAAGTCCCTGGAACTAAAAAGAGCCCCTCATAGCATTTTCCTCTAGAAACTTAGTTCAGCATCTGAACCCGAGGCTGAAGGATGAGCTTGGACATTAATTCTGTGTCTGTTCTCAGCATCCACCCTTAACTCAAAAGAAGAGTCTCAGACTAGGGTAGTCCTGCCACTGAAACTGTTCTTGTTTCATGCTGAGGCAATGCTATGTTGAGTAGGTACCTCAGGTTTATCAAAATATGCTATTTCAAAGAGCATGGTGAGGACAAACTGGACCAACATAACTTGTATACATACACACTCATCTGTCTGTCTCTTTGTTTATCTATCTATAACAGATTGCTTCCTTCTTTCTTCTCCAGGTGGATCACCAGGAAGTGTTATATGCTAGACAAATTATTCTTGGTTTTCTCACCCAAGCCTCGGTAAAGGAGTTGCGATCTGTGTCATTCAGCCACCCTAGACAGGATGATATGTGAACATTAACATATGACACAGAGAGCATTTAACTATCAACATAAGCTCTGCAGCTGCAGAGCTCAAAAAGCACAGCCACAGCAAAGGATCATTCTGCTTAATGTCAAAAGTGTTGACCAGCCAATATCATCTTTGCAAATGGATTTGATTGTCTCCTGCCTCGGTGAGACCAAGTAAGCTCTCTGTGCACAAGATCTAACCCATCTTCTTTCCCTCCTCTTCTTTTTTGTTACTCTCCTGACAATTCCCTTCTGTCTTCACTGTATAAACTTGCCATTGTTATTAATGCCTTGCTCCTCGTTCCTTCCTGTCTTGACTTTATAAGGCAAGAACAGAGGAGCAGCCCCCTTGGAAAAAACTTAAATGTTATTACTGTGAGGATATGAAAACTGCACTGCTCCTGGGCTGTAGGCTCCCACCCTGACATTGTATTCCTGGGAGTGTTGGGAAAGGCAGCTGAAGTCCTTAAACTACTCATATCACATGAGCTATAAAACCTGGGAAACTGTGTCAAGGAGCCTTGACACAGGCAGACCACCATGTTACAATACATTTCTTCTCTGAGCTCATTCTGCTTGCAGGTGATGGAGACATGTGCAGTCCTATGATTTAGTGCAGGCATTATGTGTGTAAGTCTGGTGTCAGAGGAAAGCTATATTTACCAGAAGCAGTGCTAGTATCTGGCGTATCTGATTGCTTGCCGGAAAAAGTGGAGGTATGCGTGATGTGAACTTCTGTAAGGTACGTGCATCTCCACATATCAGACTGACTGGATCCAGAAAGAGATCTCAGAGCACAGGGCAATGCAGAAGAAATGTCAAAAAGATATTAACATACTTGGGAACAGAGAAAGTAGGAGATGTTATATTTATTCTGCTGAAAAAGCTGTTACCATAGCTCAGATGTATGCCTCGGCTATGTTGTGTCACTGTAACAGGCGTATTACATTATTATTGAGACTTATTTTATTTTTATATAGCATGGAAAAAGTATTTTTTCTCTTCTGAGAAACCTTTGTGAGAACCAATAACTCAGCTCCTGGTTCTGAATGAGTCTGAGTCCCATAGCGGGAGCTGGGCACCACTGAGAGGATCCACCAGTCAGCTGCACAGGGACCCAATGGGAGATAGGATCCACCAGCTACCACTGCATTTTGAGTGGAACGCTTTTTCCACCTTCCTCTCAAAGTCCTGATTCACATGCATTTAAAGCAGCATTTTGGCCTCTCTTCTACTTTGTAAGGATGTGTTGATGCAGCTGTTTGACAAATGTCTGGGAAGTACCAGGGAGCAATAGAAAAAGAGACTGAAGTGCTGTGGGAGCATCATAAATACATGTGAGTGCTGATGCTACTTATGGGGGTCTCTGCCCTTTCTGTGTGAACCAGCACATGACAGACAGAGCCTGTCTCATGTACTGAATCCTGACAAATTTCCTGGTTCACGTTTTTTGTGGGTTTTCCTATCCTCCTTCAATGACATTTAGAGCATAGTAGTTGCTCTGAGGCTCCTGAACTATTGCAGGCAGGTTGGGTACCAGGTGCCAGGCAGTGTTTTAACCACCTAGAGCCTGAGATGAGGCTAATCCCCCATGCACTGCAAACACAATGCAGATGTCCATACCTTGGCATCTTTGTGCCAAGTTTGTAGAAAGATTATTTTTTTATATTTTTGTTTGCAGATGGTTGGGGGTTTTTTTTAAGATGTGATTATGCTCCCTACCCATTTCTTCCTTCTTGGAAAAGGAAACAGGAGGCAAAATATTGCACAGCATGACAGATTAGAAGCTGCTAAAATAGATATGGTGAAAGATGTCTGATCACATTTGATGAATAATATTACCAATACTTAGTGTTACAACAGTGTTGAAAGGCTGAGAGACCTGAGGCTGTTTAGTCTGGAGAAGAGAAGACTGAAAGGGGATCTTATTAAAGTTTACAAATATCTGAACAGTGGATGTCAAGTAGAAAGGGTCAGTCTCTTTTCAGTGGTGCCTTGTGACAGGATGAGGGGTAATGGTCACAAACCGGAACACAGGAAGTTCCACCTCAACATGAGGAAAAACTTCTTTCCCCTGAGAGTGACAGAGCACTGGAACAGGCTGCCCAGAGAGGTTGCAGAGTCTCCTTCTCTAGAGAGTTTCAAGATCCGTCTGGATCTGTTCCTGTTTGGGCCATACTAGGTCATCCTGCTCTGGCAGTAGGTTGGATTCGATGATCTCCAGAGGTCCCTTCCAATCCTTACCATCCTATGTCTGATTCTATGACTCTATAAAGGATATCTGTCTAGTCATTGATCTATCATTCTGCAGAAGTAGACGTCAGTGGAAAGGCAGGAGGCTCCCCTTGCCAGTGCCTGCTGTCTTCATCAACAGGGAATGTTTGCTCACTCTCAGCAAAGATATTAGCTCGACCCCATGGGCAGAGCATCCCCACTGCCAGCTCACGGAGCTTCCCTGCCTTCCTGTGAAACTGCACCGAGGTCTGTGATCATCACTGTGCCAGCATACATGGACACACACACGGGCTACCTTCCCTCCGAGCTGAGCGACCCAGACTCCCAGTAATGCCTGGCTAACAAGTGTGGAGCGAAAATCAACACAAATCCTAAACACCTTTGGAAATGATGACATCAGCAGCTTTATAGGAATAGAAAAATAGATTTGCCTGCATTAAAGAAATTATTAATTGTGGTTTATTCATTTGATAAAGCAGGTAAAAGCTTGTAAAAATTGTTTTCTTGGTGTGTTACTGAGAAGTACATGTTTAAGCACCAGAAAGACAGAAAGGCATTCTGTGAAGATTCAGGTTTTTTGTTAATATTTAAAATCCTATTTTACTCATATGTATCTGAAAGGTGATAAAGAGAGATGATAAAATCAATGAAGTGTTCTTTTCATTTCTTTATGCTAGTTCTTGTCAGAGTAGGGTGGTCATATTTTCATATGTACTTCACAGCAGCATCCTGAAATAAAGCTGTCTAATGTGCAACCAGATTATGCACAACCAATGCAAGCAGGAGCAGCCCTGCCTCAGGGACACAGAGCATATATATTCACTCCCAGGCTGACTCCAGACTGCCGTCCCCTGGTTGCGTTTGATAGTCCAGGGATTTTGCAACCCTGTTACTTTAGGCTGGATGGCAACATGCTGCTACCTATATCAACATAAGGAAACTAAGGTTTTACTGCACTGCTAGTGAAAACATAGTGAGAATGATAAACTAACTCACAGATATTCATATTCCAGTGTTATTACCCAAACCAAGCATCAGTTAATTGAGATTTTGTATGTTGTTTGCCCAGTTGTCATCTATTGACATGGGGAAATGGGTCAGCACAGGAAGCATCAACAACACAACAGGAATCTCAAGAGGTTTCTTTTGCTTCCAAATCTCTCTGCATGTGGTTTTAGCTTTGAATTAAACCAATAAAGCAGTACATTTTGACACTGTAAAAAGAATGATGAGTTAGAATATTAGACCTGTACAGGATTATGCTTTTGATAGAGAAAAAGTGTAGGGCCTGGTTAATCTTTAAAGGCTTTAAGAACAGCAGATAGTCAAGATTTTTTTTTTTTTTTTTTGTGAAAAACAAACAAACAAACAAAACCCCAGCATTTTACAACATTAAAATAACAATAATAACAACATGTAGGTATAAATTAATTTATTCCTAAATCAACTGCTTCAGAGACGTGATCACAGCCATTAACAGTTCTCTAATACTCTTAAAATATCTACATTTAATGCCATGAAAACTCTGGTGACAGTCAGAAGTTTCTTTTTATTAATTACCTCTTTTGCCATTACAGTATTTTTACATGCTTTGTGTTTCTATTTAATGTGGTCAACTACAAGATAAGCTCTAAGCTGGTCAGTTTTCCCATGTGAAGTCCAATGGCCTCAGTGAAACTGGGGTCATAGGATTCAGCAGGATGCTCTGCCCTGACCCATCTGAGAACCTCATTATCCATCTTTTGAGATAATTCAGCTGTGGAAGTGATACATTTACATAACATGTACTTCAGACAAATAAACCAGTTCTGCTTTTAAAGAGGAATGCTCTGCAGCTCCTGCCACCATTTAATTCTCATAATTTCCTCTTTCTCTGTAAAGTGTGAAATAGAAAAATATTATGAGCAAAATATAGTGATGACCAGAAAAGATGGAAGAGAAATGACGAAAAGGCCAATGAAAGCAGGGAATAACGCTACCTTGAAAAAAAGATACCTAAAAATATTCCAGTTCTGCTCATTTATCAATAATCCTCACATTGCATCACAGCATTTTCCATTTCACCCAGAACCACTTGCTATCTCTTTATGTGAAAAGAGGATCTAGAACCATGTATGAAACAACAGCAAGGTAAATTTAGTGTTTCTGCGCCCAGCAATGGTAGGGTCTGGAGAGCTGGTGGGCAATGTGTCATCCTCCCCCCCAGTGCTCACCCTGGCCACAGGGCTCGCTCCCCCGCCACCTCCATGCCCGCAGGAATTGTGTGCACTCATGTGCAATGGATGTGCCTCTCCAGGGGCTTCACTTCAATGGCTGGGCTTCAAAAGACCAGTCCCAAATCAAGAGCTTGTCTCCTTTTCAGCTGTGGAGATCTGTCTGCTTTGTAGATGAAGACCTTGTCATGGATGTGCTGATGTTTGTCTGTGGTGGTGTGTCCAACTGCACTTCACAGAAATGCGGTGACGCTGCTGTGAAGGACTGACATCTTCAGCCAGATCTCTGCATAGATTCTCGCAGATGGACCTTCTGCATCAGTATCTAAGCATATTAGTGCCAACACCTATCCTGATTTCACAGAATCGCAGAATCACAGGACCATTTTGGTTGGAAGAGACTGTTCAGATCATCGAGTCCAACTGTTAACACAGCAATGCCAGGGCACCACTAAACCATGTCCCTCAGCACCACATCTGCATGGCTTTGAAACCACTCCAGGGACCATGGGGACTCCACCACTGCCCTGGTCAGCCTGGGACAGGCCTTGACAACCCTTTCAGTGAAACAAGGTACAGCTACTGATAATAATTGGAACTGCTCTTCCAAAATGTCTAATACTCTGTGAGGCAAGAAGGAATGCAGAGTAGACCTGATTCAGCCAAGTGCTTATCTGTCACTGAAATCAATAAGAATATTTAGGGGCTTAATTGCTTTGCTGAATCCAGTCCAAAGAGACAAAATGCAAGATGGTTAAGCTGAAAGGCTCAGATATATATATCTTTAGTCTGGAATGCTTAGATCCTTTATCAATATTATGATTCTCCCTAATAATTCATAGCGGTTTAGAAAAGTTTCCAAGGAAATACATGCCTTACTTTCTGTCCCTGATTTAGCAAACATTTTGATGTCTGCGTAACATTTGTGCAGATAATGCCATTTTCTTAACAACAGAAAGACATGATTCAATTGCTACAATAGGCTGATTTTGCAGGTCAGAGCTGTATTTTACTATCAACAGCATTCAAGCATTCCTAGCAAGGTTATAGAACTGTTGGAGACATCTGAACCTAACACTGAAATATTCTTGTGTCAGAATATTTAGTTTAAACTCTCTTTAAAATAAAGAACAATAAATTCAAGGAGTTTCCTTTTTTTTCAGTTATTTTTCTTTCAAAGACAAATAAAAATTAACAATTCCAACACCAAAGTTGAAATAATGCTTCTACTCAATCATTAGTCAGAAGCCATACAGAATGGCTGCATTTGCCCTAATTAATGGCCCATTTTCAGCAGAGGCTTTAATTAACAGCTGACATTTAAGCAGCACTACAATGTGCTGTGCAATTATCACCTGGCCTATTTCTGTGTGATTCAAATGTTCTTGGAGAAAAAGGCACAATACCTTTTATTCCTGCAAGATTTACAAAACAGAGTGGGGACAGAGAACTGAGGAAGAAGGAGGAAACACAACGGGATCTTCAAAGGGATTGAAGGTGGAGTTTTCCAGTACAATTAACCTGACTCAGTGACTGGATGCCCACTCAAAAAGCGGGGTCATGATCTCTCAGCTTTGCCCTGGGACACGTATTTCTAACCCATCCCTTTCCTCAAACTGGCAATGGCCCGAGTACCACAGTGAGAGTCAGGAATGATAATATAATGGAGCCCATTTGACAGCTAGGTGCTGATAAAACGGGATGGCCTTCCTCTGTACCTCCTTTCTACAGCTTCCTCCATCTTCTTTTCCCCTATCTTCTGTTTCTGAGGCTCACCTGGTAGCAAGCCAGGCGTATTCATTTCCTTAGCCCTGGAATCAAAAAAATCCCTAGTAGTTTTGCTAAAGCAGTTTCCCAGCAGTTCAATGAGCTCAGACGGCTCAGTGTGCAATCACTGTCGGTCCTCACTGCCAGGAAGGAGGAGGAGAAATTGTGGGACCACCACCCACACTGGAGATGAGCTGGTATTTTAAGCTGTACTGTAAATTGAGCAGTCTTGTGAAATCAGATCTCATCTTGTGTAGGAAGGTAAATCACACATGAACATATTTTTGTACTGTATACATTTCCTGCCTGAAAATTAATGTCCAATTAAATGACAGTGCTGGTAAAGTGAAAGGTGGGAGCATGTGTCAGGGGCCTCCTGGTCCTTTTGGCTGGACTGAGCCCACTTTTCTAGTAGTGAGCCGTAACTAGACGGAGGACTTTGCAGAGCAACATGCTTTATCCTCCCTACTTGAACTTCTCTATATGGTGTGCAATACCTCTAGTAGCTATTAATGTTTCAATACATCAGTATTTGCTGTGTCATTGAGAGCGTGAGCAAATACCAAGCTGTGTCCATGATGAAACTCTTTCCTGCTCTCTGGCCTAATGAAAATTTTGTTATGCTATACCAAGTGAAACAGCTTTTGGCATGGGGGCCTGGGCTCCTCTCCCTCAGCTTCTCCAGAATACATTGCAGCCTGCTGATTGTACCTTCTCCAGACAAACAAGCTGGTTTGCTTGAGTAGAATCATAGCATGGTTTGGATTGGAAGGGACTGTAAAGGTCATCTAGTCCAACCCCCCTGCAGTAAGCAGGGACATACTCAACTAGATCAAGTTACTCAGAGCCATATCAAGCCTGACCTTGAATGTCTCCAGGGATAGGGCCTCCACCACCTCCCTGGGCAACCTGGTCCAGTGTTTCACCACCCTCATAGTAAAGAACTTCTTCCTAGTGTCCAGTCTAAATCTACCCTTCTCTAGTTTAGAACCATTGCCTCTCATCCTATTGCTACATGCCCTTGTAAATAGTCCATCCCCAGCTTTCTTGTAGGCCCCCTTCACGTACTGGAAGTCTGCTATAAGGTCTCCCCAGAGTCTTCTCTTCTCCAGGCTGAACACTCCCAAGTCTCTCAGCTTGTCCTTGTAGGAGAGTTGCACCTGCCCTCTGATCATTTTTGTGGTCCTCCTCTGGATCCGCTCCATCAGATCCATCAGATCTTCCTGTGTTGGGGGCTCCTGAGATGGATACAGTACTCCAGATGAGTTCTCACTAGAGGAGACTGGTAGAATCACCCCTCCTGACCTTCTGGCCACAAGAAGAGGGCATTCAGCCCAGGTAGGTGACACTTCCCATGCAGTACTGCAGAGGTGGGTGTTTCTTTGACTCTTCCAGCCACATCTTGGTGGAGCCTGGGATCAGTTCTGCTGGTTCTAACTAGGCCTGCAGGAGGAGACCCTTAAACAATGTAAGCAGAGAACACAAAATCAACACATCATGGCAGGACAGGTATGGAGCTACCTGGGAAGATCTGAGCCCTTTGCAGACATGTCCCGTGACTGAATATTGTGTGGGAAATAACCCTAGTCTCATGTGCTAGTGGCTTTGATTCATAAGGTGGATGGGCTGACATACAAGTGCCTGATAAGGTTGCAGTCCATGCAATGTGACTGACCTGTCCCCAGCCAGCTCCTGTCTAATGAAATGAAACCAAATTTAACTTGTCATGCAGGACTGCATTGAGAAAGCTGTGGTAGCTCAGGGGTATTTCAGATATCTGGAATGGGGACAGGAGAGATAGTTGGGGTGGCAGTCTTGCTAGTTAGCCTGATATAAATTGTCTCTTCCCGTGAATCACGGCTGCCAGGTGCCAATGGTATTTGGGAGCCTCCAGGATTAGGCTGTGAAGGGAAACTGAATATCATTATTTTGGATCCAGAAATCTAAATCTTAGAAAGATTTCAGAAATTTAGAAAGAGAATGCAGGTATCCACACCAATTTTTGCGGCTCTAATCTTTGGAGTATTCAGTAGGCCATCCTTTAGCCTGTTACACTTCCACATAGAGTTGATGATATTTGCCTCCTAAAAATTATAGTTCAGGGACACTCTTTGAACTGACTGTGGGGCTATGTGTCGGTTAGTATACAACGATTCCAGCCCAGACCTGACATTTGTTTGTTCCATGGCTCTGAAAGGTATTTGTAAAAATAGTACTGCGGAACTCTCTATCTATTGGAATTCAATATTTCAGTCTGGTAGCCTTGGATCTGAGAGTGAAGCGGTGCTTTTTTAGCCAGTACAACATCACCAGCTTCTGGGTCAGTGATAGGGAATGGGAATGTCCTAAATAATTCAGGTGGTGACCTGACTCTCCTAGGGCAGTACTGCTTTAGAAATGCAAGGAGAAATTGTTGTTGAAATCAGTGGGATTATTTGCATGAATAAGAAACTTTGCAGGATTGGTTTGGGGTTTTTTATCTTTTTTTTTTTTTTTTTTTTTTTTTTTTTTAACTTCTTGTACAGTTAAATATGCAGGGACTAGTGGCATCATCCTGATAAAAGTTCAGTGTCTGTCCTGAAATTCACCTGTTCATTTTCCAACAGTCCTCATTCTGCACTCTGAGTATATCCTGTTCGAATCATCGTGTTGTATATGATACGACACAATAAAAAGAAAAGTGAAGCAAACTCGTTTATGGAACTGGAAGCCAGGTTTGTGCTACTTTCTCTCAGTGCTGCTAGGTGGCAATATGTTACCTAGAAAACTACGAGCTTCCAACCACCATCACTCTCCTCTGCTTTGGAGGTAGCTGTCATGGTATTGCTTCACTCCAAAAGGGGACAAGGCCTTGGGCTAGGACCTGGTGGGAGCTGCTTCACTCTCTGATTCGATACTGAGGTTTTCCAGAAACAAATACAGGACTGAATCCTACTGGAAAAGTCTCTCCTCTGTGGACCTGAGAGTCAAAATAAGAAGCAAGCCTGCCTCTTGCAGTGTTTCTATTTATACTGGGAGCCTTGTGCTAAGAGAATGAATCCTTCTGTTGTATAAAGATGCTGCCACTTGGGACTATAAAAACCATATTCTCACAGGATTCTCTTAACAATACAAAATTGAAAATATCTGTTCAGAGAGCAAAGATTTTATTTTTCCACATCTATGATTAATTGAAATCCCCTACATATTCAATCATGGTATTTAATCAACTAGACCAACTTCAGGACACTTGTATTGACAGTTGGGTTGAAAAACAGCTTTAATAAAGGTGAAGAAGATGCATTTTGAAATACATCTTTCAGCCATGCTACAAATACTTAAAACCGAGTCATCTTATGTATGTATTAACAAGGAGATAGTAATAAAGATTGGCTCATATTTGCATATCGTTTTGACTACACCAAGTGATCTGCATTGAAACAAGCATTTGTTTCCCTGGATCTGGGTCCTGGCACAGCAGCACACGTTCTTCCAGGAGGGGAAACCAATGGCCAGGGGAAGAGCAGAGAGAGCAGGGCTGTGTGCAACAGTGTGAGTTTATGCCAGCTGTAAGTTCATGCAAAATTACAGTTTAAGGATTACTCCATTTTTTATGCCAGGGTAGTTTGCAGCTGGCTTGGCACTTTGGCCCAGCAGCCAGAGCGTGGGTGCAGGTGAGCAGCACTTAAAGCTGGGGAGGTAGTGGCTAGGAGCACACCTGCTGAGAAGGGCTGACAGGTAAAATAGATACGTGTGAACATGGGGAGCCCGAGTCTCTCCTTGGGGCAATGTGGACAGGGTGTTAATGGCTCTTCTCCTGACAGTGCGACATCGTGGAGGACAACAGGGCAGAGGGTCAACGAGCAGCCACTCTACTCCAGGCCGAATCCTCCCAGCAGAGGTGCATTAATTAATTAATTACAGCGATTGCAGGTGAGATGTTGCTGCTCTGGGATGGCGGAGAAATTAGCATCTCTAATTACACTGACTTGGACAGAAATACTGGGCTTGTTTTTTAGCAATGCAGGCTCCCAGTGCAGGAAACAAAAATAAGACCGACCTGCTTATGTGGTATTTAGCGACCTTGGAGCTAACAAGCAACTTCTACGGCAAAACTGCTGAAATTGAGACTGAGTTTTTGGTGCCTGAGGTTCCCCTAAGCGGACGTGGCAAAGGACACCATGTCCCTGCCGCGGCTCAGGCAGCCCTACGTCTGCCTCATGTTCGCAGGGGCTCAATATTCTCTTTAATCACGTTTGCCACGTC
>WUAM01000038.1:478302-508070 GCA_024336885.1 Actenoides hombroni
TTATCTCTATTATTTTTTTTTTAATATATATATATTATTAACATCCTGAGTGCTGAATTTTAACTAGGAAGTTACAAGAAGCTTTTGGAAGGTCTCGATACATATGCATACACAAAAATACGTATACTGTGTGTGAGCATTTGCATGCAGATACATATATTGCTCTTGCATAATGCATGTCATTCCTTTGATACTGAATTGTTGACACTGGATATGTGTTCATATTAACTCCCAGTCTGCTACTCCACAGGCAAGGTGTTACAGAATCACTTGAGTGACAAATGGGCTTTAAACTGTTGTTTTAGGTAAGAGGTGCAATAACTGGAATGAAAAATTATTGATGTCCATATTATTGGCTTATCTCTTAGTTGTCACTAGTGATATGTAGAGCTGTGGCACTTAAAACATTTGAAAGATGCTAATTGGTCTCTGCTTGTTATTCCTGTGCTGTCAGATATTTTTTTCTCCGTAAAATCTGCAAGTAAACTGTCTGTGCTACAGATGTTAATGGGTATACCATGTCTGACTCTTTAAAATTAGACTAAGACTTCATTTCTGTTAAGTATCTAAATAGAAGTAATTATATTAAACTAAAAATCTAAAAATATTAGTGTGATAAATATCTCTTGGCTTGTCCTACAAGTGCAGTTTACTGCAACATCTTTTGCACTGCTTTCACTTACAGTACAAAAAAAAAATCTATCTCAGTCATGCTGTGGGTTGCAAGTGCTCCATAGTGATTGAAATTCTGGGTGTTGTCAGAGATCAGCAGAAATCCCTTTAGTCTGAGAGAGCTGTAGCTTAAATGTCATGCTTTCCCTGAGTGGTTAGCTTTCTCAAACTAAGCTGTTAAAATAATCTTGGTTTTATTAAAAAAAGTACTGGGTACTGACCGCTAGTGTAAGAGATGGTTTTAAAGAAAATAATTCAGTGATAATACCTTGCATGAGTCATTAATCATGAGTCATGATCAGCAGGCAGTGATGTCCAATTTGTTTTCTAATCCTGCACTTGCTGATGCTCTTTATTACCATAGTGATAATATTAAAGAGCTGTTAATGCATATAACCACGCAGTTGAAAATGACACACTCTTTTTTTTTTTTTTTTTTTTTTATGGTGGAATAAAATTTCCATATTTTATGTCTGTTTTGCTCCATGCATTCTTTGACATGAGAAATCTAGGTAGTATGAAAACAATCAAACAAGTATAATTTGTCAGGGAGTTAACAGAACAGACTTTTTTTTTTCCTTCTCTTTTGCTTTCAAGCCAATCATTGTGGCTTCCTAGAGAATTAAATCTAGTCTGTCTTCTTATGAGGATTGGGGAGGCTTTGTATTCATTAAAAATTGGTAGCTAATTCTTCAAGCTATGCTTTGCAACAGGAGTCTGCACTGTCCGTGTTTTTTAATGTTTTCTCTCTCCTGAGCAAAAACTAGTAGCTGGATGGAAAGTTTTATTGCATAAATGTATGTTGGGAAATGACTACTAAGATTTTAGGGAAAACGGAAGGCTGTTTCTATTCTGAGAGCCTGAATATAAAAAGAATCATTTAGCTGAGAAATGAGCTTTAGAAACCAGTATCACTGTTAAATAAAATTTTACCACGATTCAGTGATTTTTTTTTTTAAAAGCTCTGAAAGGTGATGGCTGGTGTGTTGAAGACTTACTAGAATGTGCAGAGATGGAGAGTGTTGGGGTGCAGCAGTGGTTGGGTAATATTTTTGAATGAAATATTTAATCTTGTAGATTTTAACTTGATTAAATTTAATTTATTTTTAGTAATCTACACTTTAGAGTAGAAGAATTGATCGTGACAGATTAAAACCCTGAATTTAGTAAGGGACTTGACCCTTCAGAATGTCTTGCCAGACATAAAAAAATTATCCCTTTACCTATTTCAGTGTATATAGTTTATGCACCATTCTAGTACATAGATTTGTATAGACCTTACTAGTTTCTTTGTGTTGGAACTTCTGAAATAGTGCTGTGAGGTGGATGCAGTGTGGCAGGAAGGGAATGAATGTACTGGCATAGGTGGCTCTTTAAAATTGCCTGGCACAATGCATACTCCTTTGCACCCACTTTGGTTGCTGTGCAAGCTCCTCTGCCATTTCAGTGAGGATTTTACTTTTAAAGCATTTTCTGCTTTACTTTCAAGCAGTTGAGCCAGAGACATCAAGATAAGTGTTCACCTGACAGGATACTTCACTTCTTTCATTATAAACTAGTTACCTGTGGGGGTTTTTTTAATGTGTGTTTGCTTGTTCATATGTATATAATAAATGTTTTTAAAATGTTCAGTCTGTAAACTGTAAGATGCCCTGAACACAGAATTAGGTGACAGCTATATTTTATCCTTTCTCAGCAAGTATGTTTGTGTTCTGGGTTCACTTTAGAAAAACTTTCCAAGAGCTTCTTGCCAATTTTGAAAGAATCTTGTTTCTGCCAAATGTGATTAAGAAACAAAGACCTTTTTTCCGCAGTTCTCAAAAAAATAAGCGTCTACCATGTCTTCTGAGCAACTGTACCCGTTAAAAAGGGTCTGGGGCAAAGCTAGGACCAGTCTTGCAGATTGCAAGATTTAAATATGACAAACCTTTTTCCATGTCCTGTGGGGATTATTTGTTTTTTATTTTTTTTATTGACTTTTTCAGATCCAGTTCAAGCTTTACCCTGTTTCTTTCAAATCACTTGTAAACCACTTTCTCCAGTAGACCCTCTTCCAAAGTAAATAAAATAAAGCAGAACTGCAGATCAAGAGTAATACTTGATAATGGCTTCCTTATTATTTCCTGATACACAATCATACATTGTAGGGTGGAAATAGTGGAGGAATAAGCCATGGATATACTAGTACACAGAAATAATTTACAAGTATTATGTACTTGTATAAAAGGCAAGTGTGATGCTCAATATATAATACTGTTTATACAGTATTATATATTACAGTTTTCCTCCTTTGGAGTACTGCACAGGTTCTGGTGCTCTGTGTCCAAGTGAGATCAACTCAAAGTGTTACTGGAATGACTGGGAAAAGCATATAGCTACTAGGGGCCAGGCTTACTGTTTTTAAGATGGAGTGTGATAAATGTGTTAATGGAATTAGCTGGCAGGGAATGGACCTCAACGTAGGAATGGCCTTCAGTTCTTAATGTTTGTGTTCCTCGAGTTATTTGTCTCAGACAGGTATTCTTGTAATAGTTGCTTGCAGGAAAACAGGAAATCCAGATCCTGAAAACTAGCAGTGTTGATAGGACTTTTCCTCTAACATAGGTGTGGGATCTGGGGATTTGGGTATTTTAATTTTCTGGAGGGAGTGATGGGAGGAGGTTTGGCAGATTAGTACAGAGCAAGTTGGTCTAATGGAATATGTAAGAGTCTTACTATAGTTCTTGACTCTCTTATGTGTTCTGCATGCAAATACTTTGGGGTAATTTTTACAAGAAAAGACTTTAAATAATGCTAATTTTTCACTTTACTTAAATAACTGCATAAAACTTATACTAACTTTGTGGTAGTACATTCAAACTAAGAGTTTTGGAAATACAGTCAGCAGTGTTTTCTGTAGACTTTTATGATTACATCACTTTAATATTAGTTTCTGCTGTCCTCCTTCCCTCTATCAGAGGACTGAGGTAGATTTCAAAGGAAATTTCTTGATTCTTGCCTCTCTGACCCCCTGTTTATTTCCAGAAATGGCCTTTTCTCTGTGGAATAATTTACTTCAGACTACAAAGGAAAGGTTGCTACAGCACAGAAGGGTGTCACTGTATAATGGTGCTCATGGCTATACAGAAGAATTGATAAAGAAGAAACTTCAGCAGTTTACTGGTGGATCCATCACCCTTGCTAAAAACGACAATGGCATTGGACTGCTGACTGTGAACAACCCGAAGCTAATGAATGCCTTTACAGGTATTAATTGATGGGATTGCTGGTTTGTGTTTTGTTTTGCTTTCTCCTTCAGTTACCCATTTTAGCATTTTGCCTAAACAAAATGCCTTACCATTCCTTAGTTAAAAGCAGTGTTTCCATTTTATTCATCTGTGCAGCAAATGCCCACTGTTCTGCATAGCAGCTTTGCCAAAAACATCGTAAGAATATAAGAAATTCTCAGTGACACAGGGACTGTCTGGCAGAACATGACACACTCCCCCGCCCTTTTGTTGGTTTGGTTTTGTGTTTGGTTTTTTTTTTTTCAGTCAGCACAATTCCACTACTGTGCTTTTTCTTACATTGCTTTTCATTTTGTCGCTACTGTTCTGGAAACCTATAGGGTATTTTTGGGGGAGGTGGGAAGATGCCATCTTTGTAGATAGTGTAGAAGGGATGAATTTACTTTGTTCTTTACCTAAAGCCTTCCCTGTAACTTAAGCATCTGTAATTTGGTATTTTCCAGTCACCCAAACTGGCCTCTATTTCTTTTTCATTTGCCTTATGTCTTAAATACCAGTGACTGGTTAACTGAAGATCAGATAAGCTAGGTATTCTCAGCTGTTGCAGATCAGGAATTTATTGAATATGCTTTTACCCTGGATGAGAGTTAGCTATCAAAACCAAGTGCCCTATTTTATTAATCTTATATTATGAGAAGCTTTTGATCTTGAAGATAGGCGTATTTGCTGTCTCTCCTTAGTTGTCTGGAATATTCCAATTTATTCAGTTTTCTTCAGGCAAAAGTGGCACAGGTTAATGGCCCTTATATGCCTGAGCTGGAGCTGGGCATAAGCCCTCACTGTGCCTTTATCTCTTAATGTTTCAAATTGGATATTTTGTGTCATTTTGTTTAATTTCTTTTTCCCTGTTCTGTTTTCCTGCCTTGTTCTCACTGTTCCTTTGCTGTCAGCAAATATGTTTGCAACCCCCTAGCAAAGCATAGAGCTGTTTGCATGAAGAATGTCAGTCTACTCCTTCCACTAATGATTGTTAGCTAAAAGCAAGAGACGCTAACAGAACAGCTGAATTGGTGGTAATGCACCGAGATGTGTCTGTGGTTTCTCTTTTGCTTCCCTTTAAAAGCTCATGTATAAAATCATTACCTAATGTGAGAATTTGTAGCTATAAGATGCTAGCATGGGGATTGTCCTTCTGAATGCCTCCCTGTCAGCATACCTGTTATAGTTACATTGTTGTTTCCTCTTTTTCTACACATTGTTTTTTATTTTTTACTCAAAATAGAGCTGTGCAAGGCGCAGCGTGTACACTGTGCTCTTAGCTTATTTGTTGTGGAAGTTGAAAGGGGCATGAGAAATGAGATGTAATAACAAAAGGAGAAAGGACAGATAGAGCCCAGTTTGCTATGGAGATCAGATGTGTAACACAAGTCAGTTTGCTTAAAGTGACCTATCATATAAACTAAGAACTGTGTTCTCTGTTTTCCGAGTGCTTGTCAGAAGGGGCTCAGAACAGCTTTGTTGAAGTGCTGAGCAGTTGCACCTGCTATTTAGGCCACTGGTAGCTGTGCTTTGACTATACAAAGTGCTGTATGTTAATGCACTGAAATCATATCACACATTTTAAGTTGAGCACCCAAATTTAGCAGATATTTTCTCTCTTGCTCCATTAGTAGTCTGTAAAATAATCTCTTCTCTCCTTGTAGGACTGCTGTGAAAATACATTATTAGTGTATGTGAATTAGATGCTCTAGTAGCAAAGAGGAGCTACAAAAACCTATGAGGAAATTAATAGTTCTTCATTTGTTGCAGACCCTGATTAGCATATAGCAAATGAGCCATGGAATCGGGCAGTTCTGGTTTACAGTAGTGTGTAAAGCCCTGTAGACGGCAGTACTCCATTTTACTAGGTAATACCTACAAAAATTTTACCATGGCTGTTCAAGAGATTATTGCTGCTTTTGACTTTGCACCTCTGATAGAGACTTTTGTTGTTAGAGAAGGGAGAGTAGAAGCAAAACCATGCTGACCTCCTGGCCACGTGGATGGAATGACATGTTAATTTATATTGCTCTTCATTTCATTTTAACATTACTGTCTGTAAACTGTAGCTGCTGAGGAACTAGCAAACGTTTGATCATTTTCCAATTGTTGTCTATCAAGTAATACCCTTCAGTAGAAATATGAAAAGGAATGGGATGCACAACCCCTAAATTGTCTCAGCAAGACCTGGTTGACTTCATCAGCCAGAGCCTGTACATACCCACCCTCAAATAAATTCTGTTGATCTGGTGTCTCAGAGCTTCTGGATAGTGGCAGATGTGAATCTATATATACATGTATGCTTCCTTTAGAAAGCTGCAAAACATCATTAAACCGTTGAGAGAAATCCTATTTGCCAGGCATTTATTTTACACAGCGGCTCTATGCTCAAAGGAATTATGTTTATTCTAAGCTTGAGCAGCTCATGGAACCAGAAGCAGAACAAAATTGTTGGCAAATTGCTAATGTGCAATGTGGAGGTTGTTATGCCTTTTTTTATCTTCCTAATTGGAATCTGATAACCACCTGTTTGAAATAGTCTCTTTGGAAACAAATACTAATAATGTCAGTTTAAGCCTGGTGGAACCAATTTCAGCAGCCCAACCTCTTGCTGATCTAAAGTTGAACTTAATTTAAAAAAAGAAGGAAGCCAGCCTGCGGGAATTAGATAATGGAATCATAGAATGTTAGGGGTTGGAAGGGACCTCTAGAGATCATCGTGTCCAGCCCCCCCTGCCAAAGCATGATCACCTAGAGCATGTCGCACAGGAATGCATCCAGATGGGTTTTGAAAGCCTCTAGAGAAGGAGACTCCACAACCTCTCTGGGCAGCCTGTTCCAGTGCTCCGTCACCCTCACAGGAAAGAAGTTCCTCCTCATGTTGAGGTGGAACCTTCTGTGCTCAAGTTTACACCCACTGTTCTTTATCCTATTGCTGGGCACTACAGAAAAGAGATTGCCCCCTTCCATTTGACAGCCACCCTTCAGGTATATATAGATATTAGTAAGGTCCCCTCTCAGTCTTCTCCTCTCAAAACTAAACAGCCCCAATTCCCTCAGTCTTTCGCCATAGGGTAGTTGCTCAAGTCCCTTAATCATCCTCATAGCTCTCCATTGGACTCTTTCCAGTAGATCCCTGTATCTCTTAAATTGGGGAGCCCAAAACTGGACACAGTATTCCAGGTGTGGTCTAACTAGCACAGAGTAGAGGGGGAGGAGAACCTCCCTATACCTGCTGGACACAGTTTTCTTAATGCACCTCAGGATGCCATTGGCCTTTCTGGCCGCAAGGACACGTTACTGTCCCATGGATAACTTGCTGTCCACTAGGACTCCAAGATCTTTCTCTGTGGAGCTGCTTTCCAGCAGGGCAACTCCTAACCTGTACTGATGCCTGGTGTTATTCCTCCCCAGATGCAGGACTCTGTATGATTTTGGTGATGATTTTATTTTCTAGAATTGACTTTAATTGATCTTTAATCTGAATCTCTCAGATTATAATTAAGATGCAAACAAATTATTATTCCAAGTAGATTTAGGTCTGTGAAGACCATGAACCTACTGGTATCAAATACTGAAGGACCAAGACTGTCAGAATGAGGATTTGCTGTAGTATTGTGTTCTCATCGTTATATCAAACATCATGGACTATACCTTTTGGTAGAACAGTAAGTCAGTGTTGTCAGTAACGGAAGGGTTCTTCTCCCGACAGGACAGGCTTTGGCCGTTGTCTCTTGTCCCCTGATGTTGCATGTAACTGGCTCATATGGTTCCATTTTTTAGACTTCATTTTTGAGTGAACTAGATTTTTGGATCATAATACTCTGTGGAAAGACTCTTCAGTCCCTCACTGCTTTTGACTATTAAAAGCACTGCAAACTGTGGCTGTGCTGTATCTTGACTCTGGCAGAGCTTGGATGGCAGCCCAAGTACCTTTTTTTCTTTTTTTGTAAGAAAACTTGGCAAATACACAAAAAATGAAATCCACAGGTTTGATGCACACCTACTTAGCAGTGTTTGCAGAAAAATTGTTGGCTGTACTGTCTGGCTGGGAAAGCAGTTTGAGTGAAGACCCACAAATACATCATCTAGGCCTAGTTTTGCTCAGTATTTTCATTCATGGCTTGGATGATGAAATAGAAGGTGAAGTGCTGAAATTGTCAGGTGAGCTTGCAAGAAGATTATTATTTGGAGCAGAGGAGTGGAATTAAAAGTGGTCTTGATGAACTGCTACAAAGAGCTCAAGATCAACAAGGTGAAATTCAGTGAAAGCACATGTAATGTGCAACACACAAAAAGCATGAACACATTATAAACAGAGAAGGGAAAGGGACAGGTAAAGGTGCTGGAGTTGGTTAGGGGATCATAGTCTGGACCTGACAATGGAGAAAAAACAACCAATGTCATTCTGGTATATAATTTGTAATATCCACTTAATTATTACCCCCCTCAGGAACATTGCCTAAACGCGCTATTTCGTGTCTGAGACCAGGCTTAAGGTGGAAGTGCTTGACTAAGCATTCACTCTTGACCTGGTGCTGGGAAGCTTACTTAGTAAGTAACTGCAGAGGAAACAAGCAGGAAGGAAAAAGTAAAATCTCTGACGTGAGGATGGCTGCTAACAGGCAGTTTCTGAACAGGATGAGTTTTGTGCATGCACGTGTGGGCTCAACAAACCGACACTCTTGGCAGGAAAGGAAAGAGCCTTTGATCTAAAGCACATTTCATACTGAAGCAGGTGGGTCTCTCCATCTAAATTCTTGTTGAAGGAGGGTAAAGCTGAGAGTGTCATCAGCCTGTATGTAGCTTGCTTTCTGAAATTATTTTCTGTAAATGTTGTCTCTTAAGTTATATCTTCAGGATATAACTGAATGGGAGTTAGAGCCATTCATAGAGGAGGGGCTTTAAGTTAATGCTAGGTAAGCTCAATTGGTATGGAAGATGCTGCAGTCTAGAACAAGCTCTAGGAACAGGATTTTGCAGAGTTCCGCATCAAGAAGGGTACTTAAGTAAACATTTGACAATACTATGTTTAAGGTAGAAATAAAAAGCTAATACTGTACAAGCCATATATTTGGATCCTAGGATATACTTGGCAAAGAGAGCCTTTCTAGGAAGGTACCAGGGAAAGAATCAAAGATGTTTCAGAAAGATTATTTTTTTTTATTGTCCTTCAGAAGGTCACAGACATTTTGCCCTTACTTTTAACTATATTTCTATTTTGTTTTGGGTGGATACCTCTAAGTGGTTTTGGCTTCCAACGTAGTTTTCTGTTTAGCCTTTGTTTAGGAATCTTTGTATGTTACTAAAAAAGTGTGATTGGTTATACTTTGAGCTCACTTTGCACACAATTGTGTTCTTTATTCTGTTGGTTCTTTGGTCAAGGTGAAATGGCAGTAACATCAAAATGATGAGATAGGTGTATCTGTCTGGGTACATATAAGTTAATGTGTCCTGAATGCATGCAATTGCAAACAAAAATAAGTCAGGTAGAGTTTATGTTTACCTCCTAGCACTTTTTTTTTTAAAGTGTAACACAAATATCCTTCATGCAGAATATCCTTCAGAATTTCAGGAAGTGCAGCCTGGAGGGGAAAATGTAAGTCAGTGCTTGTGTGCAGGATTTAAGATGATGCTTTCCCTTGTGTTTTTAATTCCATAATTTATTAATGATAACTTGGTTTGATGGTGAAAAACAAGATGATGATAATAATTTCCTGTTAAAACTTTTGCTTCTTCTCCCTTGTGACAGGTACTATGATGCTAGAACTCCAGGAGAGGGTAACTGAACTGGAAAACTGGAAGGATGGCAAAGGCCTTATCATCTATGGTGCAGGAAACACCTTTTGCTCAGGATCCGATTTGAATGTTGTGAAAGCAATATCCAATTCTCAGGCAAGTAGAGATACAAATAAAGGTTTTGGAGAAATATGAGCTTTCTGATGTTCTGAGACCCTTCTCAGACTGAGATGTTGCGCTGTGCTTCTGCTGCAATGTGTCCTAGTTTGCAGTCGTGTTAGTTGGCATCCTGGTGCTTTCTGTGTGGCCACTTCAAGTTTCAGGATTCCACAAATCAGCTTCTTTTAGCATTATAGCAACAGAAAAGGCACTGAAAACAAGCGCAGGACAATTATTTTCTTATCTGCAGTTTAGGCCTTCCTTCAGACTTCTGCATTCAGTAATTTTCAATGATTCTGCTTCCATATTCTTTGACATTTAGCATTTTGTTTATATGTTTATAGAAATTACTTGGACCCAGTGCAGTGGCAGAGAGGGATCTTATAAGGATTAGGGTCCATAACAGATATACTGGGCAGGATGAAATGTGTAGGCATTAATTATAACTGTGTTGAAAATTATCTACAAAGAATCTAGACCTCATACTGGTACTGAAATACAAGCCTAAGAGTCACCAGAAATACTCCAAGAATAGTTGAACGTGGTTGCTTTCTGGTTCCTTGGGAGAGTTTGAACTATTTATCCCAAACCAAGAGTTTCTTTATAATAGGCAACTCCTAAACCATCTGTTTGATGGGATTTAATAATCTTTATTAAATGAAAGTTAAATAGAGTAAGGAATAGCATTTGCTGTTCTTTCATCTTGCAGAACTCTGCTCTCTAACATGCTGCAGATGAGAGTTTTGTCTGGTTTCAGGTAAAAAAGAGCATTAGGTTAAGTTTTCTGTCCACAGGCATCCCTAAGGCAAAATAAAAGTGAATAGCTTCCTGCCTGAACTTGTGTCTTTCCATTTTTTTTCTTTTTTTTTTTTTTTTCAAAGCTGCTTCATCCCATAGCTTTTAGTAATTACAGAAAGCACTTTAATTTAACCAATTGGTTGAGGGAAGATTGTGTTTTTCAGTATCTACAATAGTTGGCCTTTCCCTGTGGTGCAGAAAAGGCAGAAAAATGGCCAAGAATGCTGAAGGATTTTCATGCCCCCTAGTGGCTCCTCCTCCTCTTCTTCCTCTTCTTCCTCCTTCTCCCATCTTCAGTTGCTCCTAACCCTGAAACAAACCCAGGTCCCCTGCCTGTTCTTCTTTGGTGATTGCCAACATTACATGACCAAATCATATTAGGCAAATTAATAGCAGAATAATAATATAATAATAACAACATTCTTTCTGTCCCTGTAAACCTGGTTCCCAAGAGCAGTAACCTCATTCTGGAGTGAGACTTGAAAGGCTGGCTAGCTGAAAGGCAGGAGAGAGGATCTTGAAAGGACAGCTGAGAAGAAGGAGGCACAAAGGAAAATTTCACTGTTCTTGGTCCCTGTCTAGAAGCCCTAGGACAGAGCTTCCCGAGCACTCAGCCACAGAAGGAGGACTTTTGAGCAGTTGGAGATAGTCCAGAAATACTGTTCCATTTGTAGTGAAAGTGGACTTGAAGCTCTTGCAACAAAAAGAGGCAGTGGTATAGTTCTTACTTTGTGAAGGTGACTTTCTTCTTCCCTGCCTCCCTTAGCCCCACCACAAACTATTAATCCTTTTCTTCCATCTGTAGTGCATACTGTACTTTACCTCACTGTCTGCTTGTTAGATTTCTTTTTACTTCAAGGACAGTATTAGAGTTGAAAATATGATTATTCCACTAGACTCCAGTGAACACCTTTCTTATTCAGATAAAATGCTCTGACTAGGAGCCTTATTTTTCCTGTCAGGAAGATTTGAAGGGTATGTTGGCCAGGAATCAAGGAATTGTGTGGTTTTTTTCAGGGTGTTTTCTGTGCAGACATTTTTTTCCATGTGATACAGAGTAATCTTTTTTACCACGTGAGAATATGAAGACCTTTTCTTTTTGTATGCTCAGCCATAACAGCATTTATCAAGCTGGTCTGTTCTGGCATTAATCTTTAATTGCTATTTTGGATTTTGGTATGAATTGAGCCAGCCAATTTGAATGTAAGGACTCTGCTGTGATGAAGTGAAAAATTACTTCTGAAGAGCTTTTTTACAGCTTCATTGTGATGGTTGTAGTGTGGGAATTGGGCAAGTCTATGTCTGAGAACTGGTACCTTGTATGTTTGTATGGGTTTTGAACTTAGCTGTTTAGAACAGCTATTGTTCTTTAATTTGGAATGGAAATATTGCTGCTGGTCTTAATGGGTGTAGGAGGTGGCTACTGCAGTAACTGAAAGCCTCTTTGTAAATCAACATGTGCTGAAATTTTCAAGCAGGCCTTTAATGTAATGAAACTGAATTCACTGCTAGTTCCTGTGTACTGGTTGTCGTGACAGCTTTTATCTGTCAGAGATCTGTTCCTAAACACCATAATGCTGGTTGGTGTTGGGCAGAGTAGATCTTGGGGAACATGAATAAACAGATGATAAATCAGCTGAAGTTGACCTACTATTATTTCAAGGTCCTAGTCCAAGATGTACTGAAGACTTACTGCGTATCTTATCTTTCCCTGAGGTATGAGTCAGAAGCTTTTAATTAAGAAAGACTCTTTATTTGCCAACCCCTGTAAAAACAGTGTTTTAGAAATTAGTAAATGCTAATAAAGAGGTGTTGGTTTGTTGTGTTGGTTTTTTTTTTTTCTCCTATCACTTGTTTGGGGGCTTCTTGTTTAGTGGGGAGTTTTTTGTTTATTTTTTTAAAAGACATGCTGAAATTGTTACCTAATGTTTTTTCACTTCTACGGTGTCCCGAGATTTAATTTAGATCTTAGAGGTCTTTTCCAAGCATGACAATTCTGTAATTCACTTATTTTTAAACTGGATTAAATGGCACTTTTGTGGTTCAGTGTTTGCAGTTCAGCATGTATATGAATGTGGTCATTGTTGGTCATTTAGCCCAGTCATTTGTCGAGTTCCTGATTAGTACTAGAGGTCTGAGAAACAATATAAGATCAGGGAAAGCAGATTGATAATGATTTTGCTTCAAAATAGTCTCTTAGTGCTGAACTTGTGACTCGGAGTTCTAGAGCTAGACGTGTTACCTTCTATTTAATAACCTTTTGTTGATTTTTCTATTGAGAATTTATCTAGTTGTTCTTGAATTCATGTAGTCTTGTAGAGGTTGCAGTGCCTTGTTGTAGAGCGTTCCACAGCTTAACTACATGTTGTAGGAAGAAATACTTGTTTTGAACCTCGCAGCAACTGATTTGGAATTCTTTAGTTCTTGTAATGGAAGAGAAGAGAACAATTGTTCCCTATTCACTATTGTTTGCAGGCTGATGTAAAACATAAATGAGGAGAGAGATAAGAAGAATCTTCTTTCTGGGGTTTTGTGGGATTTTTTTGTTTGGTTGGTTTGGTTTGGTTTTTCAGCTGAAATGCTTTTGGTCCAAAGAAACCAAAACGAAAAGTTGGTAAATTTGATCTTGTCTAGAACTGTATGGATTTGGAACAGTAAAAGGCATGCAGCGGTCTATGGTCATATACAGATTTTTGAAACTTAGCTTTGTAGGTGTTTGATAGGGAGTGAGAAGAGGAAATGAAGATAAAAAGATGTAAAATTTCACATCATAGACATTCAGTATTGTGGTTACTTTAATGGTGGCTTAATTATAACTGAAATTCATATAAATTGAGTTTTCATATTTTATTTTGTTTGTTTGAACCTGATTTATGCTAGGCTTTCTATTTGTACCTAGTGGAGTTGGGCTGGAATTCAGGCAAGATTAACCAATGGAAAAGACCCAGATAGAGTAAATGTAATTAATGCTCCTGTCTACTCCATCTGTGTGTTTAATTGCTTCATGTTAGGATCACTTGACATTTTTTAATTTCCTATTCTTTGTAGGATGGGATGAATATGTGCATGTTTATGCAAAACAACTTAACCAGACTTAAGAGGTAATATATTTTATTTACCCTTCTTTACGAAGTAATTATAGGGATTGGAATATGTTTTGGCACACTCTTTAACAAGATGTTTAAAGTTAAATACATAGTTTTAAGTATGTAATTTTGAATCCCAGACCTTGTATTCACACATGTTAATCAGGTAGGTATTTATGGATTTAAATAAGTCCTTGACATGTTGCAACTATTAGACTTCCTAGAGACTGAAACAGAAAAAAACCATACAGGCTGTATGTGGAGGCCTAGGAGATGCCTAGAGTTAAGGAAATCTAGGCCTTCAAAGTTTCTGAAGCTAACTTCTGTAACTCAGTGGAAATCAGTAGCTCTTAAAAAACAAGCAGGGCCAGCTTATGCAGCCTACGCAGGTAACATTTATTTAATATTTTTATCTAATCTTACCGCTTCTTAAGAGGAATGTATTCAGTTCTACCATCTGCTACTTCTGAAAGACAGTTTTTCCCTTCCTTTAGATTTAGCTTTCCTTAAGAAATTGCATTGCTATTAAATTCATGTGTGATAGAGTCAATCGTTTTTCTGCCCAGAGCTCTTTGAAGATAAATATTCTTTTCTTTTTCTTTTCCTCCCCGCCCCCTCCCAACTAATCTATGTGAGTATTGTGAGTTAACATTATTCTGTAAAAGTGTGCAGAAGACTGGAGACTTAGTAGTAGCAGTTCTGTAAGGAATCCTCAGGATCAGAATTAGAGTCCATTTGTATAAGTTGGTCTCCATATAATCAAAATTGATGGGGCAAAGAGAAGGAAGATGTATGAGGATTAATCCTCACCTCAGGAGTCTTGAGTTAAGAGTATGTTGAAGCTATGGTTCAGGGGGAGCACTGTCTGGGGACATCTGTTGTAGATGGGATCAATCTCCCTCAGAGGGAGCTGAGCCTGACTGTGATCCTGAAGGCAGTGCATCAAATGGATCAGTGTGCATGGAGGGAACCCACATCTTCTAGTTCCCCACAGACCAAAGGAGAAATGAGGTTACCCTCTTCCAGTGGGTTCACTTGTGCCATGTACTGTATAAAGTGTGCTGCAGCTGGTAAATGAACTTGTCCCATAAGGAATTGTTGGTGCTTCCCTAAAAGTAGAAGTAAAACCAAGTGTGGTCGTGATTGGGAAGCTGACTTCTAAATGTGGTTTCAAAACTGCCCAGTGAGTTAAATGTCTCTTTGTAGTAAAAGACGGAACAGCTTTATCAGCGTGAAAATTCTGGGACTAACCAGTTGACTTCATTTCTTAAGGAACTTGGCTTATCCTAAGTCACTGTTTATTAGTATTCATGTCACAGTGGCAATGGTGAAAGTGATTCTCTCTACATACTCTTCCTTCCCTCTGTCCTTTGAATTATCTTGAGCATGATGAAATACCTTGAACATGATTAAATACAACACCATCAAAGGTAACAGATTGTTGCTATCCTCAAAGGATGGTTTTATCCTCCAAAAAAAGAGTTTTATTGATGACTGAGATGGTAGCATTCTGTCTGAAGAAGCTGCTGAAGGTGTCATGCTACATCTCATTATTTTTAGATAACCCAGCCCTTCAGTTCTTTGTGTCCTTTTCTACTGCTTTCTGTAGTGTACTGGCTTAGGGTAGAGTCCTGTGTCACTGTCCTGTCACTCCTTCTTGCAGATAGTCTTTTGAAGTATATTCTATAGCAGGTATTTTTCGTAACACCGTACATGATTTTCTTTACTTTGATTCCATATGATAGTATCTCTCTTGCTGTTTCATTTTTGGGATTCTGTATCAATTATGGAATAATCATTTTGACGTAAATGGATTTGGTATTGTGCTCCTTACCCACAAAGATGTAGGTTTTTTTGAATGAGTTAGAAGATGGTTTTCTTGAATTTGTTTGTCATTTCTAAAAGACTAAAAGCATGAATTTTGCTTGCAAAACTCTCTTGTGTAGATTGCCTTTGATCAGTGTTGCGCTAGTCCAAGGAAAAGCTATTGGAGGAGGAGCAGAACTTACCACAGCATGTGATTTCAGGTAAGATCAACAATCTGAGTAGATGTCATGTTGGGTCAGTGACAGTACTGATTGTACCTATGAGATGTGGGATGCTTGAGGTACCACTTTTACCAGGAGTCATGTCCTTGAATTCCAAGGCATTTGGAACTGGTCTTTGTCAGCAGACCTCACAGGAAGAAGAAAAGTTTGGGTTTCCTGATAATACAGAGGAAAGATTATTTACTGCCAGGTTATACAGTTTGAATCACTGTGTAAAACAAGAGCAGGAAGGAGCTCTAGCAACTGACTGTGTTATACACCAAATAGGTCCTACTTTTCACCCTTGAGTGAGAGGTGGGAGGACTACAAAATTGTCTGTTTATGTGACTATTGTAAGTAAAAATAAATAAATAAAACTCTCCATAGCCTAGTATTTCATGTTCTGGGTTTGTTATTTGTAACATAACTTTGTGCTGTATGGTTTTTGAAACAAGGGTTTGAGGTGCAGAGGAAAGCAAATGAGGTTCTGTTCCTGGTTTTTTTTTTCCATGCAGGTGCAGGGATTTGTCATCACGAAACTAGCAAAAAACCAGAGCACTTTAATTAAAACGGCTGAAAGCAGAAGAGGAACTGAATGAAACAAAAATAATAAAATGTCACTTTATTTAAACAGTTGTTAAGGTGCAAACAGCCTACAGGTGTAACAGGATAAGCATTGTGCACAGCCTTTCTGAAAGTGAGGAGCTCTTAGTGAAGTTTTTAGTGAAGAGAAGGAAATGTGCTCTTTAAGAGGACCTTAGTACCTGAAGCTGGAGAGGAATTGTCCAGAACAAGCTGAGTGTGCTTACATTCTAAGTAGTACTAAGCAAAGTAAACTAGAGTATTACAGTGCTGTTCCAGGTACCAGGAGCAGGCTTTGGATAGAGATGATGCTCTCTGCGTTGTCTGAGCCACTCGGAAGCGATCCTCCTTTGCTTTGAAACTAGAAGCAGGCAGATCTTTCTTCTTATCTACACAGCAGCCAGTGAACTGGAACCCCAGCTCTGAGTGCAGGCTGTATTTTAAATGCCTAGTAAACATGCGGAGAGGTACCATGTTTGACAGCTGCAGCACTGAGAGGGGAATGCACCTGGGAGACTGAGCAGATCTTTCTGTAACTCTGAATCTGTTGACAGAAAGTGAATCCTGTTATCCCTAAATAGGAGTTTAGGGAATGGGAACATAATGAAATGGAAATCTTTTGGCTTTCTAAAATATGTTCTCTCTACTTTTACTCTAGCTATGTTGTTAGACATACTGTGTAATCATAGTCATTGTCAAGTAACTCTAATTTGCATGAATTGAGCAGCTGCAATTCCTCTGATGTGCTGCCATAATTTTCATAATAGCTCTAGCTCTTGATCCATCTTCCATTACATTCTAACACACCCATCCAGTGCAACTAAATGGTAGCAATTCAGGAGCAGCAAATGGGACTTAATTAATAACAGCAACAAGATAGAGAAACATACTCTGTGCTGCTATTGCTCCTGAATTTGAGAACTGTAATATTGGGGGACAAAATCTGTTTGGTTTTTTTCAGGATTATGAGTAGATATTAGTGGAACAGGTATTCTGTCCTAAGTCACTAGATGTCAAAAGAGAAACTTGAGAATAGAAATTAGAGAGGTTTGTTTTCTTCCTTGGATAAACTGTTTCTATATTTTATTTTTTAAGAACAGAAGAGTCATTTGTGGCTGCTTTGAATTCTAAATTTTCACATCCACTTCTGGTTTTCACAGTTACTGTGTAAACTACCAAACTGCATGGTATTGGCCTGAAATACTTTCTTGTTTTTATCTCTGCCAGTTTGTACTACATTAAATATACTGATATTGTTGAAGTGATTCACTTGAACCAAAATGGCTTATGTACCTTCTCTGAAATGTGCTCTGGGAGCATAATGCACTTCTCTACTTGAAGTAGAGGTGTAGACAAATCCAATTTTAAAATGGTGGAGGTGGTTTAAGATATTACTGATGTATTCTTCCAGTGGCAGTTCTTGGGGCTAATTGTCTCTTACTCTGTTTTAAGCTAGCTCATTTAAAATTGGATTAGGGAGGGCAGTGATGAAAAGTGAGAACATCTTGGGTAACTCCACCTGTAGTGGCTTGTTGAGCAATAAGCTAACAGTTAGATATGGGCTAGAGATGGTTTGGTAATGAATCTATTTGTGCAATTAGTAGATCGCAATAATCTTTGAGCGCAATAGCTGCAGTGCACTAACAGCCAATAGCCAGAATAACTGAATTTGAATTCTGAGCTGTCTTGTCTTCTATGTCATATCGGTGCCTTTGAGAAATCTCGCTGGAGTGATGCCTGTGTAGGTCTTCTACATACATCTACAACTTTGAAATTTGGTCCTATGTCATTTGACCGATGAACTTCCTTTGTACCTGAGTGGTTCTGAAAGAGTCTTTTTCCCACCACCCCCTTTTTCCTCTCTAATGCTGCTGCAGTCAGAATAGAGGTGTGTCCCTGCCATGTGAATCTGATTTAAAACGTGGTCTCCATGCAGAAGGTGAGAGTACAAAGATGGAACTACTCATTTCTCTTACCACTGACCTCAAAATGGGCTCATAGGTAGAGGCAGCAGTCTTCTCCTTTTCTTTTTTAGAAAATAAATCAATCAGCTATAATTTCTTCATCTGTAGCTGATGTTGTGCAGTTAAATCACCAAGGGCCACTTTCATTGCTCTTGTTAGTGCCGAGCAGTATCCTACTTTGTGAAAAGCACCATTAAATTAAAGAGGTATTTGCTTCCTGACCAGACTTCTGCCCTATGTCTGTAGAAATGGCAGAATCAAGCTTTTAAGAAGGGAAGAAGCTTATGCTAATAATACTGCATTTATCAAATTGGCCTTCCTGCATTTTAATGGATGTTTTCTGTATTTTTGTGAAATACATAGGTATGCTTAGCATTACATTTTAAGGTGTAGGCATGTTCCATATAACGCCTATTAAGAGTTCCAACGAAATGCACTGTTATTCAGTAGCTTTTACTGTGTGTGTTCTTGTGGTAACTTATGCTTATTTACTTTTACAGGCATGCCTTTAGTGTGTTCTATGTCATTTATGCAAAATGAAAGGAGTAGAAGAAAATATAACCATTACATAGATGTAGGCCCACTATGACTGACTTTTCAGTTGTTGTTCCTTTAAAGGAGAGGGTGGCAAAAAAAAAAGCTGTAAAGACATTAGTATTCTGCAGTAAGCTTTTCCAAGAGTAGGTTTGAGAACGTCAGAGCACAACATACTAGCTTCTTTGGAAATATTTTGCTGTATGCAAGGATTTTGTCTTTTAGTTTTATCAGGAGAGGGTACAGAAGATGCTGCTGTTTGAAACAGGGCTGCCTCAGTACATAGTAGCTCTTTTCACTGGGCAGAGCGTGATATGAATGTAAGAGGATGGGGTTCACACATTCATGAGTTCTTGCAAAATCCAGGCTGACAAAGCACTTCTCATTAGATGCGACTCTGTAACGTTGCTGCACATCATCAGAAGAAGAACCAGTAGCCAAAGAGTGCGTTCTCACAGCTTCAGGTGCTTGCTATATGCCACAGATCACTTGTCTTTTAACTATGTAAAATTTTCCTCTCTAATATACATATTTCTCTGTGTGTGTGTATAAAACCTCCTTTAAATCAGTTGGTAATTTTAGAATTCCATTGCAGTCATGCATCATTTCACACTTTTAGAGCCCTGGGAGGTTTGCTAGTACAATTTTCTGACTAATTTTCAGAGAGATGGATTATAGTTTTAAAAGTTTCATGTTGCCTGCGTTTCAGAAGGCTGTTCTTATTTTTGACCTGGCATTCTTAAAATCTGTAGCACTGCCAGAAGTGGAATGGAGAGCTTATATTTTGGGGCTTGTACTTAGGGACTGGTATTGTTTTTTCATTAATACCAGTTTTCATTTGGGTTTGAATTTCACATGTTTATAATCTTCCAGAGGATTTTTAACATAATCTACATTTAAATTTATCATTGCTTGATTTTACTGGAAATGTAAATAACAGCAGCAAAGCATGAAATTGAGTTGATGTTTTCTTTCTGAGGTCTTTTTATAGGGTTTTTCTTCATTTCAGGTTGTTTTGTTTGTTTGTTTTTTCTTTGGGGTCCAAACCATCTTGTTCTGGATGAATGAGGTTTTTGATTTCAGTGTGTCTCTACACACAGAATCACAGAATGTCTTTGGTTGGAAGAGACTTTCAAGATCATTTAGTCCAACCTTTGACCCAACACTGCAAGCTCATCACTAAACCATGTCCCTGAGCACCAGGTCCACATGCCATTTAAATGCCTCCAGGGATGGTGACTCCACCACTACTCTGGGCAGACCATTCCAATGTTTGATAACCCTTTCAGTGAAGGAATGTTTCCTAACATCCAGCCTAAACCTTCCCTGGCGCAGCTTCCATCCATTCCCTCTGGTCCTGTCACATGTCACCAGGGAGAAGAGGCTGTTGCCCTCCTTGCTCTAACCTCCTTGTAGGTAGTTGTAGAGAGCGATAAGGTCTCCTCTCAGCCTTCTCTTCTCCAGACTAAACAACCCCAGCTCCTTCAGCTGCTCCTCATAGGACTTGTGCTCTAGGCCCTTCACGAGCCTCATTGCCCTTTTCTGGACATGCTCCAGCACTTCCATGTCCTTTTTACAGTGAGGGGCCCCGAACTGAATGCAATACTTGAGGTGTTTCTGTTGAACAATCCTGTCTGCAGCCACACAGTAATAATAAACAGATATAGCCCAGATAATGGAAAACTTAGATAAGACAGATTTTAGGGAATACAGAGCTGGACCCGTGCTGATTCTTGCTGAAGCACTGGGCTGTCGGTACACTGTAGGGAAGCACTGGAGGTTCAAGGAGAATTAGTTTAGGAAGAGTACAGTGCACTGTAATAGTCCAGTATACTTGCATGTGTGAAGTGACAAATCCCCAGTTTTGATAAACTGCCTGCAGGTATTTGAGTTTGATGCTCTATTGCTAATCTTCACTACCAAAATAATCTTGTGTGTGTGTGTATATATATATAATCAGATAGCTCCACAAGTTGGTTAATATGAAGTCTGAGAAACATTTATGTATTTCAGTCTGCTGATTTTGAGGTGGGATTAGGTTGAGCTGTCTTTCGTGAGAAGCACAGACTGCCTGAACAGCTCACCTTGATGTGGGAGGATGGTGTCCCTGCTGACTATGCCCAGCTCACTGCTTACCTCTGGTTTGCCAAGCACCAGTGAAGATGCCTATATGAGTCAATTATCTCACTAAAAGGCAACGGATATTTCCTGTTCTTACAGTGAGATAAAGTGGTTTGTAAAGGGACATAGTATTGGCTAGAGCCAACGTAAAGGAGGATTTCAGACACTAGAAGATGACAAAGAACAGGAGGGGATGCGAACACAATCTTCTCCTTTTGGCTTTAAGGAGTTGTTAGATAGTCTCAGTTTCCCCTGAAGCCACAGCTTCCAACTGCTGAACTTTGCATTGGATTAGCTTCCAGACAGTGTCTTCCAGGGTCCGTGTTATCCATCTCATTTTCTCAGTCCTGCCACATGCTATTGAAGGGCTATGGAAAGAACTCTTCATTTCTCTGTGTCACACCAGGGAACAATACAGTTACCATCGTAAATGTTTGAAGGGTAATCATCCACAGGAGAGTTGCTAAATGTTCCCCAAATGGCTCAATTTCCCTGACTTTTTGCAAGTGTAAGCAGGCATTGCTGTGTGGATCTCAACCTGCTTTCACTGTAAACAGTGCCTTCACAATTGCAACTTCCATTCTTCCCCTTCATTCCCCTCCACCCCTTTTTTTTTTTCCCATCTAATCCAAAGCAACCCAATGTCTTAGTGAAGATTTGGAGCCCTGTAGGCTGGCCCTCTGTGTTACTGTTCTTTCGAGACTTAATCAATCTTGTGTGAAACGAGACTGCAGGTTGTTTGAACCTGTAAACCTTGGTGGCTTCAGCTTCCTGCTTCTTCCTGGATTCTGTAGTTAGTAAGAAACAAATTGCTACTGCTGTAACTCAGCAGTCATGGTAAGAATAAATTGAATTATAAATTCATATGTTAAATAAGTTCAGATTATGCTTAAATTGTTGTATGTGGAAGGACTTCTACCGTATCCCTTGTCTGTTACTAAGTGTTATTCTCCGGTTCTGCTTTGTGTGCTGATGCGTTCATATTCATAAACAAAAAACAAATATATAGACTGAGGGGAAAAAACATTTCAATTAATGTGGATTTGTGTGTGCAAGAGAGAGAAGGATTGCCAAAAAAACCCCAGATACCAGGGGAAATTATAGTTCTGGTGATAAGAAAATTGGTCACACTCTTAGGCATATTTGTGGAGGATCTGTTATAGTTTGCTGAAAATGTGCCTCTTTCTTGTTGAGCTAGTCTGAAGATACTATCAGTGATCTGAAGCTGGCTTTCGTGCCCTGTCAGTATAACTAATGTGCTATATAAAAAGTAAAGAGGTGAAAAGGTAAGTTACTGTTTTAATGTAGAATTTTAATGTCAAATTCTCCATCCTATTTATGTCTTTTTTTGTGATGTGTCATGTGCCCCACCCAAAAAACGGAAAAAAAAAATAAAAAAAATTCTGAAATCGTATTTTGCATCTGAAAACTTAAAACTTAGGTCATAGCCACTATAGTCCTTTAAAAAAAAACAACCCCACAACCCTCAGCATTATTAACCTGATACCCTGACAAAATGTGAACATTTCATTGTAATTTAATCACCAGTGACTTCAGATACATGTATGATTTCTCCCTGCTTTAGTCAGAAATTGTTGCTGCATTTGCACATCCTACACAACAGTAGCACTGCGCACAGAGACAGCTGAATTTCAAAGTCTGTCTCGTTAGCCTAGGTCTTGTGAAAGGTTGTTAGTGTGATGTTGCCACATATTTTAAATCCTTTAATGCTGTGGGTTGCAGAAATACGATATATCAGATACATCATCAAGTATTAGATCAACTCGAACCTTGCATCTCTTAGGGCTGATGTCAAGAAAAGCTGTTCCTTTCTGGTCGGCTGAGTTCAGGCAAGTGAAGTGACCATTTGGTCATTAACATTTTAGATGCTAAGCTCTGAGCCAGAGTGTTGGGAAGCTTCCCCTCCCCTCTCTGTATCAGCAGCAGAGATGAGCAAACAATATGACTGAAATGTTCCTACTTTAATTTCATGTTTCTGACCTTGAGCTTGGTCCAGGAGACTTTTGTGCTGTTTCTTTATGGTTTTGATAAACATATACGATGGAAATAAAGATTTGGGAAACAGAGGTTATAAACATAGGAATATATGCTGCAGAAGTGTGCACATAATTTAAAAAATACTGTATTTTCAATTTGAAAACAAGCTCCAGTGTACTTTTTTATTTCTAGATGAATACTGGCATTCAGGTTTGACTGAAAATTTCAGTTATCAAACGTCTACCTCCAAATGGTCTCTTTTCATCAAAGAATCTGGTAAAATATCACTGGATCTTTTCTAATGGAAATTTTTGCTTTAGTCTAAAAGTCATATCTGTTGTTGAAAATGTTTGCTTGAATGAGATCCAAATAACTGTAGTTCCTTTTTTGGAAGGAAAGACTCATGTAACATTTCAGATTTCCAGCATGAGTAATTTTTATGCGAGCATTACTTTGGCGTTCACTCACTTGTGTATCGAGATTTTGGCAGCTTGTAAAGAGTAGCTAAAACCTGCTTCATGAGTAAGACCTGAGTGCTATATCAAGATGAAAATTACTCTGAAAATAACTGTATGGTAGTGGAGGTTGCTGTGTGCCTGTGCCCCATTGACACCAGGGTAATATAAATAAAGTCACAGCTGAAAATTAGAAGAGGAGAAGAGTGCTAGGAAGACTGGTTGTTAGCAGGAGAGGAGAAATGGACTGTTATCCTGTGTATTGCTGTCATACCACTGTGGGGAGAAAGGAGGATCCAGGCACTGCATTTTGAACAACAGGGCTTCAGTCCCACTTCACGGCTCTGGTGATTCGTGCCGTGTCAGAGTTTGTGCTGCGGGCTTCAGGGGACTTACAGCCCCCCTGGTGTAACTATCTGCTTTATTCTTTCTGTTCTGTGTGCTCTTCAATTGTGGTACCAGCCTTATGTGCATTTGTAGGCCTTTGTAGAGCTGCTCTGCTCCTTCCCCACGTGCGCACCAGGAGGTGGTGTCCAGCCACAGCCACAGGCAGGGGAGTTGGCATTGCCAGCTGTGTCCTGTTAAAAGTCTCTGCTTTCCCCATTTGGGAAGGGCCTTTCGGTTTACTCTTTCTGCTGTTTTCTAGGTCTCCTCAGCTTACTCCATGCTCAGGCAGAAGGGTGGGGATGAGGGAAGGGTGTGTGGCGACAGTGGGGGGTCCTGCCACAAGCACCTGGGCCGGCCAACTCTACAGCCCCTTGTGTGCTGCTGTCCCCCCACCCACAGCCTTCCATGGCTGGGGGGAATAGCACCCTGGGTTGCAGGAACCCCCTGTGAGCATGTGGGCCTCAAGAAGTATCAGCCTGGAAAATGAGATACATTGGCTTTGCAGTTTGGCCAAATAATTTTTTTTTCCTGACAGTTTATTGCAAAATGAACAACAACAAAAAAAGCCAACAAAAAAAGCCAACAAAAACCCAAATCCAAAATGGCTCATCTTACTTCTTTTAATGCTGCTTGTGAAGTTTTAATCAGTTATGCTTTTTTGAGTCCCTATTTCTTGCCCTGTCATCTAATTCAGTTTTACATTCCTGCTACAGAAAAGAATCTTTGTGTAATTTCCAATATTCAGCTTCATTTATCCCTTTAGAAGAAATGTAGCATTTTATAGCATGCTTTTCTCCGTCTGATTTCTGTCAAGCCACAGGTAAGAAAGCGTCAAGCCTGAGGTAAAAAGATTTAAAACTCCTAATCCAGGTCTGCTGGGTGAGCCTTCATCTATGGCTGACTTCTGGGACATTTTGGTCCAAGATGAGATTGGAAGAGCCATCTGTGTGGATGGCAGCCAGTATGACAGTGACCATCACCTGCAGGAGACTTTTAGGAGGCCCTTCCTTGTCCTGTTTTAAGACTGCCCTGCTTCTCTTGCAGGGTATTAGCAACAGCTTCTTTCCCTGTGTTTCTTTCCTTCCATAATCCCTCTTTCAAATTAACAGTCTTTCTGTCTCTCTTTCAGCTTGTCTCTCTTTTTTTGATCAGGCAAGTGCTTATGCAATAAACCTTTATTCACTTCTCTGGTCATTCTTACACAGCAATGTCTGGACAAGTTTTAGTCTGGATCTTGCCAGATCAGAGAGAGTGGGCTCTACTGCTTTATCATGCTTCTTTTTGCTGCTGATAGGCCTTTTCTGAATTTTTCTTAGCACAGACTTTGCTACTGATGAGATGCTACTTTTGGGGGGCATACAGATTTCTACATCTGCCTATTGTAATTTAATTCCTGTTATCCAAAGGATCATTTTCTAGTAACAATATTATTTTTGTGCTTCTGCCCCGGAGTGGCTCCATTTGAAAGTGGTAATCTTTCAGCCCCTTTGAGTTAGCTTTGTTGATTTTGGAGGCTCATCTTCCACTGAATGTCTCAATCTGTTGGGCAATAGATGGTGGAGTTACCCATACCTTAAGCTCATGTTCATTCTTGGAGACTGTGACTCTCCTAAAACAGCTCATGTCTGTTTAATAGTTTCTGCTCTGATGTCCCCATATTCCATCTCCGCCTCCAGCTCTTCTTTCATTACTGCATCTTCCCATTTTTTAATCCAGGACTCCACTTTTCAGAATTTTAGCATCAACCAAATGTTTTCTGTCTTTAGGTGCAAGTATGGCTTTATCATTCTTTCTTCTGCATTTCATTTGACTCTGGGTGATTTGAGAAAGCATGATAGAGTCGTGTTATAAATCACTATTTTAAGGTTTCCTTTGAAGAGTGCATCTCTCATTGTTTAGGTCCATCTACTCCCCCTGGGATTTCCAAACCATCCCAGAAGAACATTAACTCTTGCTCAAGAAAACACATCTGTAACTGGGAGTCTATTTTTTTTGGACCTGTTTTTGACCCTGATCCTTAGTGTTCCATAAAATGCATTGCAAAATCTGACTGGAGGGCAGCAAAGGTATGTGGTAAAGGCAACATGTGCTAGGGAGACTTGAGATATTTTTCTAGGCTACTTTATGTAAAGCTACATTCTTAGCTTTTGTTGCAAGGTGGGGGGATAATGGATACAAGAGTGTTACAAAATAATTTAGTAACTATAAATAAAACTCTGTATAATCTGCAAGGCAATTTGAAAAGGGCTGTGAGAAAAGTGAGCTCTCATATTGGTGAGATTTCTTAGGCTGGCATCAAGCCTACTCCTTTGACACCCAAGCTTTAGAGTGTGCCTAGAACACTCTGTACTTGGGAGCCTTGGTAGGATTTTTTCTTTTATTTTGGTTCTTGGTATCAAGTTATTTAAACCCTAAGTAAAGAAGGTATATTGTTTTCTGTATTTTTCTTTGTTTTTTGTTTGTTTTTTTTTTTTATCATTGAAAGGATTTGAGAGGGGTGACTCTCTGATGGGCTTATTAAAATAGTAGCTGGACCTACTTCTTTCCATTGCTTTCCTGTAGTAAAGGGTACAGATTAAAGCTCATAAACACTCAAGATCATTAATGTGCACAGTCTTCTCTTACACTACTGAAATTTAGGATTGCAAAGCAGCTTTGTGCAATTGCACAAAGGACACAGTTTCTCCAAATGCTCTTAAACTTTTTTAACTGAACTAGAACTGAACGTTTTAACTTGACCTGAAAGGGGATAGATTTAGATTAGATATAGGGAAGAAATTCTTTACTGTGAGGGTGCTGAGACACTGGAACAGGTTGCTCAGAGAAATTGTGGATGTCCTCTCCTTGGAAGTGTTCAAGACCAGGCTGGATGGGGCTCTGAGAAACTTGATCTAGTGGGACATGTTCCTGCCTATGGCAGGGGGGTTGGAACCAGATGATCTCTGAGGTCCCTTCCAGCCCAAACCATTCTATGATTTTGTCTTTGTATTCTTTAGTGATTACCATTTAGGCATCTGTCAAGTGAGTATCTGTGATAAAGGATTTTCAGAAAGAGCAAAGGTCTGAGGGTTTGATTTTGTGATGCCAGTCTGCACAGACTATCACCAAAAGCATGAAGGACAAACCCATAGTTTTCTTGATTTTACGATATTTTCACTTGGGAAGTTTCACTTTGTGTTGCCACGGCTCTGAAGCAGCAATTGCTGTAAATGTCTAGTGGTCTTACTCTGCATAGGACAGAAATATGAGAAGCTCTCCACATGAGAGAAGATACGGGAGAGGAGCAGAGGGAATTCATACCATCAAGCTGTGGTAGGAAAGTGTGAAACAGTTGTAGCTGGCCAACATTGCTACAGCTCAAAAAATCTGGTAAATATCATTAGCAAGGAGTTATTGTTTAAATGTTTAATTGTGGCTTTTTGATCCTTTAAAACCTATCCAATTAATTGATTGAAAGAAGTGAAATGGTGACTAACACTTCTCAAGATGAATCCACTTGTTAATATTTTCAGAGAATCAGGTGGGGTTTTTTTTGTGATGGTGGGTGTAGTAAGATAGCTGAATTGTAGAAAAATCTTTAGCTGTTTTGTCTAGATAATCCCTTTGCAGAGTACCTAGGTAATTATTTGATGGTGTAGTGATAAAGAGAATGACGAGACACTGTACTGGAAAGGCAGAGACCGACTAATTAGTCCCAACTTGCGTTTTGGAGGAGACTGTCTATTCTTGAGGGTCTAAATCTAACAGCATCTGTCATAAAAATTGAAGTAAGGACTGGAAACTGCTCATCAGCAGCTTTTCTGACTAGCTGAATTATTTTAGAGTAGTACTGCATATTTCTGCAGAATATTCTTCCCATAGTACTTTGCTGCTCAAAATTAATTCTTATTGCAAAAATGACTGGTTAATGCAGTTGTTTTAAGGTGAGTTTCTGTAATAATCACGTATAACCAGCTTGTGTATTGGAATATCAAACAAAGCTAGAACTAGGGTTTTATTACATTATTTATAAAAGTTGATGGAAGTATCCCTAGCCATTCCAGTCAAATACTTGGTCCTGAGAATATTCTGAGTGACTAAATACTTACACAAACAGTTTGTCACCATTTGAACACAATGGTGTAATGTAATTCACTATCAGTATTTAGGTTTCCAGGTTAGGTCTCTACAGGCATGAACTGCAGCTATGGCTTTAGTCAGGGCTCTTGATTTCAGGCTTTCTGTGGCTTTGTGAAGGTGTCAAGGCAGTGGTTCATAATCAGGTCTTCCTTTCAAAGCTATACTTGGGAATTACTTGTTAAAAGAGTCTGGAGAAGGTAGGGGTGAGTTTTGCAGCAAATTGCTAAGGAACATTCATATACAAGCCCTCAAGAATTTGTATCTTAATGTCAAGGAAGTTCCATATTTTCTTACGTGTGCGTTAACGTCTGTCTGTGCGTGGTGGAGAGAGGTTTTAGATATATTAAATGGGAAGGTACATGGTATCTGGTGTATCTTTCTGACTCTTAAGATTTGGAACTCAGATATTGGAGGTGAATTGAGCACTAGATATGTGTTAAAACTTGCAAGACCGCCTGCTGTGCTAAAGAAAATGGGGAGAAGGCAGTGAGCCTGGAGGTTTTCAAACCACACTATGTGGTACGTGAACTGTTCAAGATAGCATGCAGTTGCAGCAGTGCTTGACTACTTGTGTGATGGTCCTTGCCCAAGCTTCAGGATAACAGCACCTGGAGTGCCAATTAATTGCACATTATGGTCCAGCTTGCAGGGCAGCCACTTGCCAGGGGTAAGATCCCTTTAGCACTCCACCTGAGTCAAGGAACTGAAGCTTCAGAGCTGGCTGGCTGCATTTGCAGCAAAGGGACTGGAAGCATCAAAGGAGACCACAAGGACTTGGGTTTTGGGGCAGAACAGGTGCTCCCAGCATGTGCTGCAGCTACTGATCATAGGTTTCCTCAGCCTTTTTGTGATTGTAAGAGCTTTATCTTGCTGTTGGCTGAAGACCCTTTCACACACTTGCATCTCCTCAGGCAAAAGTCAACCTTGATTTTCATGTGCCTTCATGAGCTCCCGGATCCTATAGTTGTACCAAATACGAGATGCCTATGGCAATGCTCTTTCCTCCAGTGAAGATTTCAAGGTGACTTCTCTCTTTTATGGAGAAGTTTTAGCATCCAGCTACCTACTTCTACCTTATCTGAGTAGCTGTTTTGTTTTGGCTGACCACCTTAAAGATTTTACTTATTTTCTTTTGACAAAGCCAGAGACGTAGTATGCTGCCTAGGAGATATTACTTGATTTATGTGGTGCACTGGAGGACTAGTCAACTTGAGGATTTCTGTTAATTATAAATCAGGGGGGTTGCTGTACAGATAAAGGAATGTGTAGTTTAGTTTTTGTTCTGATGCTATGAATTCAACATTCACAACTCTCCCTTGATTTATTTCAACTTATTGTAACACCTCAGTTGACTGAAAATATCCAGTCTACTGCATGGGTTCAGCAGCACTCTGTGTGTAAGAGCAGCGCTTTTATTTTTTAGTGGGTTTTGCATACATCAGCAAGGGGAGAAGGGAGATCAATTATATGTATTGTCTGTGTAACTCTCTGCTGCCTAAGTCTCAGTCACTTGCCGCAAGAACCCACCACCAATACTGGGAACTCCTGTGCCCCTCAGCATGTTGAAAAAGTGTAAGGAAGGTAGAGTGAGACTATGTGGTGCAATGTGGGGGTGAAGTGATGAGACAGGGACTGTATTTTGAATGTTGTGAAGATGTGGTATGAGAATAAGGAAGAAGTGGACAATGGACTCCAGCTTTCTTGCTCACTTAATATCCAGCATGCATTTGAAAGCTGCAGCTTCAGTGAATCACAAAATCATTTAGGTTGGAAAAGACCCTTGAGATCATCGTGTCCAACCATTAACCCTACTCTACAAGTTCACCCCTAGACCATATCCCCCAACACCACATCTAAGCGA
>WUAM01000038.1:508170-538316 GCA_024336885.1 Actenoides hombroni
GCACACCAATCCTTGGTAGTAACTCTAAACATGAGGTGTTATCACTGCTGGAAGCAGACACTGTCTGTGAGAACAGGATGCCACCTTCAGAAAGTGCAGTTAGTTAGCTTAAAAGTAAAATTACTGAACAGAATTAGTTCTGTTCTCACTCAAACCAGGAAATGGTGCTATTTGTAAGTAAAATAGTTGTTGATGACGCAACACATCTATTGACAACATCTAGAAACATATCTAGTGATTTTGTGATGTATCCTGTTGACTTACTCTTCGCAGTCTTCTTTTTGAAGACCTATAGATGTTTTCATCTTTGGGTGTTCGTTTGATTGCTTTGGGGGTTTTGTATTTTCAATTAGAAATCTGTCTTGTTCACTGACTATGAAAATGACATGATGACCTTCGTATCACAACTCATTTTTTTTTAAAGGATCTAAAAGTTTATTGCACAGAGGTGGAGAAAGATAGAAAGAGAGGGTGCTTATGAGACACCTGCTGAGGTTATTTTCTAGTCAGCTGGGACCTGTAAGTATTCCAGATAGCATTTTTTTTGGCATTGGGCAGCATCAGCTTGCAGGCTTAAACGTGAATATAGCTTTATTAAGATTTCAGAGGACAATGCATTGGCTGGAGCGTGGGAATATGAACTCTCAGGGGCGTTATTTCCATTTCAGCTTCCACGTTCAGGATTTGCCTTGCAATTATTTCCATAGATGGCTTTTTGTCTCTCCAGGTATTGCTCTCCCTAACTAACCTTGGATTCTTAGCAACTCATAGGTGCTCCTCTGAGGCACAGGTTGCTATAGACAAAGGAATTGTGAAGGCTGTGTGTTCCATGGTTTTCCTGTGTCCCTTCCCTCAGCTTTGCCCTGTGCCCAGCATCTTATTGCTCAGTCTTTTGTATTAGAGTCACATTGATATGAAAGCATAACATGCCCAACATTTAGGGCTTCAAACATGTTTACCAGTATAGCAATAGCAATATTACAGAATCACAGAATCATTTAGGTTGGAAAAGACCCTTGGGATCATCATGTCCAACCATTAGCCCTACCTTACAAGTTCACCCCTAGACCATATCCCCCAACACCACATCTAAGCGCTGCTTAAACACATCCAGGGATGGCGACTCAACCACCTCCCTGGGCAGCCCATTCCAATATCTCACCACTCTTTCCTTGAGGAATTTTTTCCTAGTGTCTAGTCTAAACCTACCTTGTTTCAGCTTTAGGCCATTCCCTCTGGTTCTGTCACTAACTACATGAGGGAAGAGACCAGCACCAACCTCTCTACAATGAATGGTCCTGGTAGCACTTGTCAAGCAAAGTTACAAAATCCTGAACTAGTCATACCTGAGCTTTTGTCACTTACAAGGAACGGCATCAAATTTTCATGCCCACCTGGCAAAACAAGTTCCATTTGCACGATAAATGCCATCCACAGATAATGTCATGCCTGACTTATGAGAAATTCTTGAACTTGCACTCCCCAGTAGTGTGTATTTTAAAAAGGTATTTTGGCCACATGACAGCATAGCATGATTGTTACTTAATTTACCAAAGTTGATTAAGATGATGTTATATTGATGAGTGTATTAGAAAAACATACCTGTTTGGTTGGAAAGTGTATGACTGGATTGTACATCAATTGTTCTTCTGTTTGCTGGTTAAAACAAATGTTTGGCCTTTCACAGCCTTTCTTCTGTTAGCATTTTCCTGGTGGTTTTCGTTTTTACTTTAATGTCTCTCTTTTCTGTGTTTAAAATAGTTGCATGTGTGGTTGGTTGGAAGCCTTTGATATCAATACTATATTCTTGCCATCTTCACTGAGTAATGACAGTTGGCCAAAACATGTGTGGCTGACCATGACCATTGCTTTTGATGTGTCTTGGTGTCTTGCATCTGTGTTTTGCGAAAATGTCTAATTGTATTTGAAATTTAGTATTATTTCTTTTTCTACAACTCTTGCTCTACAACATGTTAAAATTATGGATGTCACTTAACTGTCTTTTTGAGAATTTTCCACTTCATCTTGCTTCAGTCACCTTGTAGATGATGTTACTAAAGTTTATAGAAGTTAGCAGATTTGCTGAGGGAATTTCCTATGACCCAAGGCATAAGCTTTGCTTATTAATTATGTTGATTAGTGGTTTGAGAGCAGAAGACCAAAGTATTTGTGGAGGAGATGAAAGTCATCTCCTGCAGTTCTGGCTGCCATCCCTCAGAATAACCATAGCTGAGAACCAGGTGCTGCAGCCCTGCGTGATGCTGGCTGCCTTCCTCCATGGTGTGTCAGTCTTGTGCCAGCTACAAAGAGAAGACTGGGAGTCAGGAGCTGTGTCCTTACGTGCCATTGGGAGTCAAACAGGGATGGGAACAAAATCCAGGTCGCTGACAACACGTTTAATGTTTTAGGCATCCTTTTCTTTTCCAGCATGCGTTTCAGAAGCACAATGGTAGGAGCTTTTGAAATGTATAAAATAGAGGATGGTATTTGTCCCTCCCTAGTAAATTTTATTAGTGCCTTTGCCTTGTCAGAATGCTGATATAATTCAAACCCTGAAGCTCAGGAAACAATGATGTAAGGGCCAGCACAAACCCTAATATCTTAATTCTGCCCAAGAAACTGATTATACCTGTTGGAACAGTTCAATAACATGAGTACTATAAAAAAAAAAAGGTATGAAAAATGGAAAAAATACATTTTGTTTGCATTTTCAGCTTTCATTGCATAAGTTCCAACTTCAAGGAGCTAGGAGATACTTCAGCAAAGGAAAGCATAGCTTGTAGCTCACAGCAAGCGCTGCCTTTGAGGAAGCAAGTGAACCTGATTAAGGATGAGATTTGTTAGGTTGCACTATTAATGGCAAACAAGGTTTTTTTCTCATGTGCGTTGCCAGTGATGTGATGTGATGCAACCTGACAGCTGGTAGTTTGTGGGCGCAAGGAGATGTCATGGAGTGAAGAAATCCTCCGATCAAAGGTGGAGGGTTTGTAACATGCTTGTTAACGTGTAGTGTATCCGAGGACGTTTTAAAAGGTATAGCAGGAACATTTGCTGTAGCTCTTCTTTGCTATAGATGACTAACCCAAAATTGGATGTGGCCCATGATGGCTGTGATTTCTTCCTATGTTTGTTGTAGTGCTTGTAACACGGAAATACAATGTTCTTAAAGATGGTTTCAGCTGCAGTTGGGTGCTTTTATTACCATAACCTTTTATTTCTAATTTAAGTTGTGAAAGATTTTGTTACCCTTCACAATTCTGAAGGATGTTTCTCTGCTTGTAAGATCTTTAGTTACTTTTTATGCTAATTACTTTAATAGGTATTTTTTTCAGTATTGTCATGCAACAGATTTTCTTCTTTATTTTTAGGGCAGGGAAGGCACGTGTGTAGGAGCCTAGCAGTATTACCTTCCCCTGGGATACAGGAGACCCAGATTTTAATTCCCTTGACCTGAAAGACAAGAACAGGCATATTAAGTCAAATCAGGGTTCATTTTGTATTCATCTACTATTCCATCTCAGGCAGGGTCAGTACTGGGTGAATAAGGTATAAACAGCTCAGGAATAGAATAGTACTTCAGTCTTTTCAGCTTTTTGATGTCTGCATTTTTATGTTTAGTAATGCTTGATGTACTTTTCTTACATAAATTCATCTAATGGGAGATCAGATCTGTCATGTCTCAGAAGGCTGACTCAATTCCTTTCATAAAACAAAAAGGGAAATATTTATGTGAGGCTGCAGGTGGTGATGTTCCGAGGCTGATCTCAGGCTAGGTTGGCAGCAGCATACATCTCTTCAGGTCTTCATTGCTTCCTTGGGCATGGGAACTGGAAATGGGTGGTGTACCTAACAGTGTGTGATGGGTGATTTCTGTAAGAAATGGTGACTTCAGGAGAGGATTCATAGTTGAAAAGTCTGAAAAAACATAGATACTTTTCTTAAGCCTGAAGGCAGTCAAGACAGCCTTACTACCCTTCTAGTGACCACCGCTTATCTCAGTATTTTCTGTGGAGCTTGTTAAAAGGAGCATTGTAGAGAGAGGTGAATCCTAATAAGATCCTGGAATTTGGAGACTCACAATCTCTCTATGGATTTAGCTGTCAGACATTTATTTTCCTTTCATCATGTCAGGTTCCATTTTCTCAGAGGGAGGTGAAGACTGTGAAGGGTAACAGAGCCTTTCCCACATACTAGATGTTTTCAGCATTTTTCTTGTTGGTGCTGATGGGTTGTCCATGCTTCTAATATAAAATTTTATTTCCCATGCAAACTCTAGAGTGCATTGACCCAACTTCTGAGACCTGTTCATATGCTTCCCTTGGGGTATTCACTGAGATGCCCATCTTTAAGGCCTGAACCCAGGAGCCTGAGACAGTCTCAGATTCAACAAGCACAACATTGTCTTACTGACCTGCGATGGCTGTCTTTGGACACTGCCTACAGACTATCTAGCATCAGATGACTAGCTGCTCATGACCGCTTCTTTTTTAATGTTTCTCATCGCTCAGCGCAGCTAGAATTAAACTCTTAATAATGTTTTCATTATTGCTTTCCCAGAGGGACACTGGGTGTCAACAAATTGCAAAGTAAGCTGAGCCAGTAAAGGACTTTTGGAATACTTGCAGCGTCTTCCTTTTGGAGAGGAGGAGACATCTGAGCTCCCTGGGATTTGCTGGGTTTGGGAAGGACTTGCTAATGTTAGCTAAAAGCCTTTCCTCCCCTGCAACGCTCTGCTCTTTTCCGTTTGTCACACAACCTTCCTCCACTATCTCTACAAAAACGCTTTCATGCAATCTGGCATGTCAGCTGTTGCCTTTGTGCTTTGTGTTGGGTCCGGGATGAAGCGTAAGCTCTTCAGCCCTGGTGCTTTATAGTGTGGCATGAATGCTGATGGTGCTCTGGTTAAGAAAAAAGCAACCAAGCAAACTTAGAATTAACAATAATGAAGCAGATTTGGGAACTGTGAGTTCCTAGAAGTCATTGCATTTTTAAAGGTTTTCCTTTTCTTTCCCCTTTTTAAGCTGTTCACCTCAGAATTTTCATTATGGAAAACTGCACTGTTAGCAAACAGACCTGTGTGTAGATCTCGGTATTACAAGATTTATCTTCAGAAAACCAATTAGTGCTTGAAGTAGAAGCTAATCCATGTCATTTACATCCCTTGTCTTATAAACAGCAGCAAGCAATCACACTGCAGAACATCATCTTAAGAAAGATCAAGTACTGGTCTGTTTCTGTACACCTTTTCTATATGTTTCTATTTCTAGAGGGTTTTTCCACTAACCTAATGTGTGTCAGTGTGAACACTGTGGAGACAGTACAATATGCTGCAGCACAGCTCTTCCAGGGAGCTACCTTAATCAGCCCTAGGGTGAGTCCTTAAATAAGGGAGGTGACAGACTGTAGAAAAGAAGCAAAGATGTGAAATCTTTGCAAAGACTCTACCTTCTGAAGGGAAGCAACTCTATTACATGCTGTAAGTAAATAGAAAGCAATTCAATTATATTTTGTGAGCCGTAAGTCAAGCATCCATCCTGACATCCCTGGCTGTAGTGAGCAGTTAGAAATCAAAGTCACATGACCCTCTAAAGCACAGAACAAGGAAAAAAACAAAACTGTGCTATAATCAAGCACCAGGTTGCTGCCAGGACCTCCCCAGTGCAGATCAGTACTGAGACCACAATCCATCCTCTTGAGAAATATGTTTTGTGCATGAGTTTGCTTGTTTTTCACCCAAACCCCTGTTTTAGGCATGAATTATCAAGGCACTGTGAATAAGTGTAATGTGCCCTCCATCTACAATTCTGTTTTCAAACACTTTTTGGAACTGACTGCAGTCATCAGTGTGCACACTAAGCATCTTTACTTGTGGTAGGCTATGGATATCATTTTGAGGTAGGGCCAAAAGCTGTAGCTACGGTGATGTAAAAATTAAGATACTCCAGCTTTAGCTGTAATCAGCATGCTGTCGAGTTATATCAGCCTTTGGAAGCAGAGGGGAGGACAAAATAGAAAATTGAGTGTCGGCAAGCTGAAAACAGAAGTTGATGCATGGCTTGACCTCCGTGTGTCTGTTCTTCATTGACAGGTTGATGACGCCTGGGAGTGAAATTCGATTTGTCCACAAGCACATGGGTCTGGTGCCGGGCTGGGGAGGAGGTGCGCGGCTGGTGCAGATCGTCGGCGGTGGGGCTGCCCTCCGGCTGCTGAGCAGGGCTGTCAGGGTGGACCCCGAGACAGCTTTGCGCCTTGGGCTCTCAGAGGAGACACTGTCATCTTCAGATGAAACTGCGGCGTTAGAAGAAGCCCAAGCCTGGCTGAGCCAGTACACAGAGGGTCCAGCCAGTGTGATTCAGGCTATGAAAAAAGTGGTGACGGCGGGAAGAGAGCTACCACTGGAAGCTGCCCTAAGGACAGAAAAGGATGTTTTTGGAACTGTGTGGGGTGGGCCTGCAAATTTGGAGGCATTGGTTAAAAGACAAAAACATAACTGATGCTCGATGCCTAAGAAATGTTCTTGACCTTTTTGCAAACAAAGCTTTCACTAAAGCAGGCATTAAACAGAATCATTTAAGGACTTGTTCATTTAAAGTGGCATTAACATTCCTGTTGTTCATGTCAGGCAGACATATTTGGTGTGCAACCACAGAGGAAATCCCCGGCAGATTCTTCACTGTCCTAATCACTCACTGAATAGAGATTACTGAAATTAGTATGTAAAGGTAAATACTGTGCTGCGAATAGAACTATAATTCTTTTGGAATGAGGCTGGAGATTATTTCCTTTGGAGTTAATTTTGTTTTTCTAACTGGTATGGAAATGAATTGATTGAAAGATAGGAGTTTTATTTATTTGTGGAACAGGTGCATCTAAAGCGGCAAAATATGAGTTCCCCAACATGAGACCAGTGTCCTTAAGCAGCTTTGAAGGGATGATAACTGGTGAGATGATAGTTTTTGTTTTTTCATCTTCAGTCAGTTCTTTACATAATTGCTGAGAAAGTATCCAAGGATACTTCAGTTTTCATGGTGATTTTTACAGGAGTAGCTGTAACTCACTGAGGAGCTTACAGCCCTCATTCGCTGACACGGATTCAGGTCTTTAAATGCATTTAGGTGTCTTCTCACTTCTCGAGGAACCAACTGCCTACCCACGCATAGCCTGGACCTGTGCTGCTGAGCACATGCAAAGCTGCTGACCTGATGCTTTACATAGAATCTAGCTGAAATTTTGCAAGGCCATGATGTATGATGTCCCCAGATGGGATGTCCTTGACTGACTGGGACATCTGAGTACTTCAGCATTCTGGAAAGACTTGTGTGTGGATCTGTCTATGTCTTCAGAGTATTTTTACTGGTAGGGCATATTTGGGCTGATCAGAAGATTTGGTTCTTGGTGTCCACTTCATGCCAGTGGCTGTGCAAGTAATTAGATAACTCGGTGGGGAGGGTTTTCCCTTTGGAAATTAGAAACTGACACTGAGTCCCTGCTTTGGCAGGTAATTCTTAAAATGGAACATCTGTGAGAACAAAACCATGCAGACATATCCATGACTAAGAGTTTCCAGTACTGTTGGTTAGGATACACTTGTCTCCAAATCCAGCAGGGTCTGAGTGAGGGCTGAGCCTGGGCCCCACATACTCCAGGGGAGCATGTTAAGGAGGAAACTTTGGGCTACGTGGCATTGACATGCATTCTTACTCTGACCAGCCATAACTAACTCTAGGTACATGGAACATGCTCATTTAGGAAAAAGAGGTGATTCCTTGGATAGAAATCCCTGTTATGACTTCTACAGTGTGGCAGGATTCCTGAGTTTTAGACAGTGAGGTAACTGTGCATATGTTTGAGGATCTTGGACAGATCAATGATAAGAATTAGGCATGGATTTGCCTGTTAAGAATCTGCAGCTTTGGAGCAGATGCTGTGTTCTGCTGGGGATGTTTTACTATATGGCTTTCACAGCAGGGAGTGTGTATAGCCTGAAGGAACCAAAAGAAATACCTAGGAAAGGGATGTGTTTTGAGCTGGCACCTCAGGGAGGATAAAGTACTTATTCTGCCCTGTTGATCCTGCCTGTTTGCATTCACACCTCAAGCTGCTGCTGGAGGAAGATTTCAAACCTCTCTTCTCCAAAAACAAAGTTCGTTTTTATGTCCAGGTTGGAAAAGAGACAGGAATGGGAACATGGGGAGAGAGTAGTGTTCTGTCTTGTGCCTCTTCCCCCTCACCCTTTTTATCCAATAGCTCGGTTATTAGTCCCCTGTGAAGCTGGATTCTTTCCCCTGCTCCACACTTCAAACCCATTATTACTGGAGTACAGATGTTTTAATATAGTCAGGCAGTACTTGACTGTTTAGTATTGAAGCTGTTCTGCTTTTCATAAGCTCCTCAAGACTCGTGAAGGATTCCAGACTGCCAACATCACTGAACTGTCTGTGCTCATCCGACTTTTTCAAGGAATAGCACATCACGTTCTCATGAGTCAAAGAAGTCATGCTTTAAAGGGCAACTGGTTATATCTTTGCTACTAACAAGAATATGTTTGCCATTACTAATACTGTGATTATGTTTCTGAAATGGGTGTGAAAATTGCTTAGAACCTGAGCAAGACCTTTGAGTAATTTTTTATTTTATTTTTCAGGTGCCAGGCTGTAAGGCTCATTAGTGTATTCTGTGCACTGGGTGATATAAATTTGAAAGGGAGGAATTGTAGCAGAAAAATGAAATCTGTTTTACTTGCACGTTTTGTACTAGAGCTGTATTGCTAGGAAGTGAAACTTGGTACGTATAACTGTTGGGGGACCTGTTTCCATTTTAATTTGTAGGCAATGAGCTTACTTCTTATTTTGGCAAACGCGTTTCTCCAGCCATCCTCTCCGATTTGTAGCAAAGGCCCATGTTTGCTTCTAAGAACAAGGCAAATAATTAACTAGTACTGAGTAAGACACTTTCAGAAAGCTTCAGAAAAGGCTACAGAAACTCATTGTGTTGGAATCGCAAATATACCAAACATGCCTACAGGGGGTTCTGGAGACAATTACAGGTGTTTGTTTTGACGAAAGATTTTGTGAGCTGCCTCATACCATATTCCCTGGTTTCTTTTGTTTTAAAAGTAATTAATATATGAGTATCAGCCTAACTAAATTACCATGGGTGTTAAATTACCACGAGAGACCCAGATTGAGTGAGATGAAACAGAATCCCATTTTATCAATTTCAAACCTAAATGCTTTATTTCACAGAATGCTGGCTTATCATCTTAAAGCGACAAATACCTGTAACAAGCAGCTGATTACATCTTCTTTACAATTATTAAAGACAACAAGCTTCATCTAAGTTTTCATTCCCCTTCAGAAATGGCCTCAAAAACCGAGCGCTAAATGCACAAAATAAATTAGAAACCTCAAAATTGATACTCCTAGTCTCCTAACTAAATGGTGTGCTAGCTTTTGTATTTCCTAGGGGCTCATTTGCCAGCTCCCTCCTCAGCAAACTAGGTTTCCTATGGCACTGTGAAATGCCTGCCTTGTTCCGTTGCTTCTGTGTACTGGGACAGCCCAAGTGCTTTAATGGGAGTGTGGATTCTGCACCAAGCATCTAAAGGTCGGATACGGGAGGTCACTTCTAGCCATATAGATACTTTATCAAATAGGCAGTCTATGTAAGCTGGGTGTTCTTGATGAATGCTCGGTTCACTATGTGACTCTTTTATCATGATATAGGATTCCTACGTCTATCGTTATCTGTTCTGGAATTGAAGAGATGCCATGGATTTTATAGTATTTTAATTTCCATTTTCCTTTTCATTCTGTGCCACTGTGTGTGTTTAGCTATGCGGTACAAGTTGAAAATCACTTAATGCATAGAGTTACAAAAAGACACGTAATGCCGCGTGGCTGTGGCTTAGCCAAGACTGACAGAGGGCACGTATCCTACTGAAGGTTTAAATGTAAAAGGGGAATTGCAGGTTACTACTTTTTCCTAACTTGGTCTGAGGAGTCCATTTGCCACTCTGATGATTGACTATTAAGCTCTCACCAGCAATAACAAGTAGAAGAAAAAACATTCAGTTTTGTTTCCTTCTGAAGTCTGCGTTACTGGCTTATTTCCTTAAGGAACTGGAAGGTGATAGTAAAAATCTGTGATCAAGAACATCCATTCCTCGCTGAGAAAGAAAGAAATCTTCCTTATTTCATCCTCGGTTCCTCTGCGCATCCCTTTGTCCACTGACACACCAATCTCATCTGGGGGCAGAGAAAACAAAGTGGAGGGCTCACAGAGTTTTGCCCAAGATTAGACACATCAGCCATGCTTAGAGGAAGAACATTTTAGAAGAATAAATCTACCTTTTCATTCCCTTCAAATGGTTGTTTGCCTACAGCAGCTTTTGTCTCAAGCTGTGCAGAACCTATGTATTAGCTACTGTCCCTTTCTGTTCAGGGATAGGTGTACTAAGAACTGTAGTTTAGTTAGCTTTACGTTAAATACTGAGTCCAGAGTCAACTAATGCTGTTTCTCAGTTTGAAAAATGTAAACCCAACTGCCAGATGGAAAAGACAAGCTGAGCTTTTCAAAATCTAGCTTCTGACCTTCTCTAATACACAGAAGTCCATTTGTAGAAATGCAGCTCCCAGATTGCTAAGGGAACCACAAAACTACCTTTTCTGTGCTGTCACTACTTTTGCTATGAAGCACAGATACACAGCAATGTAACTTAGGCTCTTTTATTTCAGCATTTCTGCTGTTAAAATAAGGCTGTGGGTGATACTTCTGCCCACCACAGCAGGGAAACAAGTTGGTCAGCCCTTCAGATGAGAAGTGTTAAGCCTGCAACTCATGATTTTTCCGTAGAAGACATACGCCTACAGTGTTGTGTTTGAGAGACAGCCAGTCAGGGATGTGACAACATCATACCACCCCTCAGAGCCAGTTCTCCCTTTTGGTAAACACAGGAAGCTGTTTTATGATAGTCTTCTTCAAAGTTTCTCCAGTGAAGTTCAATTAAACTGGAGCCGTATCTGAGATTGTTACTGATAAAATGTAGTTTTATTAAATTATAAATTCCGTAACAAAAACAAGATAGATCAAGAAAGACCTCAAAAACAAAACTACAAAGACTAGATGACAAAGCCAGTGAAAATGCCATGAAGAGTGTATAGGTAAGAATTTGCAACAAAAGTTAACAGCATTTTTACATTTCCGTTGAAGGAAGGTAAATGATTGCTCTTGTCTAGTAAAAACACGTTTTAACTCCAAACTCACATCTATTTTCTCACATTAAATTAAGCATCCTGCTCACACCCAACACCTTGCCTGCTCCCACATTGCTTTAGTGTTCTTTTCATACATCAATCCATGCACAAAGTAGTAAGACACTTAATGCAACAGTCAGATAATGAAGACAATTCAAGTTGTACAGTAGATATACATTGGCCAAAAAGGGACTGAGTATCTCCAAGGGGAAAATGCTACAAAATAAACACAAGACATTTTCAAGAAAACTGGGCATTGCTAAACAGCTTTCAAACCATTAACAGGACAACCCAGTTTCCTACTGTTAGAGTCTTCCAGCTGAAACATGTTAAAGAGACTTAACAGGCCCAATCAGTTTCTGCCCTTCACCCCACCCTCCCACCAAACACACTTGCTAGGTTTGAGTGCAATGCCGATGTGGACAGAAAATTTACAGATAAAGGACTGAGTTTTTAATCGCATGGCTCTAGATTTAAACTTCAGTGACTGTGCACTGTCCATCTGGCCTTCTAGATCTTACACTTGTGTTTACCACCCCACCCCCTGCCACTGGTCTATCCGCTCCTGACTGGCTTGCATTTGCATTCAAGTGTCTCTGCTGGACAGAGGACAGGCGTTGCTGAAGGTGGGCAGACACGTCCTCGCTATCACTGCTAGCATCCGATTCGGTCTCCTCAACAGAGGTGTCAGGGGCTGGCACCCTACCAGAAGATGATGATTCGTGGTCTTCTTCTCCCTCTCCCCTGTGACTCCTTTCAGCCATACTGTCTCCATTTATTTGTAAGTGGGCAAAAGAGTTCTCGAGAGAATTGCTTGCATCTGGTGATGGTGTTGAAGGACTCATCAGCTGACCATCTAGTGACGGCAGGGGCCTAGCAGAAATGGATGCTAGAGGCTGCAGAGCTGCAGCACCTGGAGTCGGTGTGCTGTCTGCACCATCAGCAGAGTTCTCTCTTGCCAGGTTGACAGTGTTAGTGTCACAGTCCAACCTCAGCCCAGCCACTCCCTTCTTTGGTATATCTATTATGTCCCGTTTTATTTTTCTGCGACGTCCATGCTCATTTCTCCTATACTGAACCATATTTTCCAGATCTGCTACGTATAAAAACCCAGCAATCAGCATTTCAGTGCTCTTTTTACCCTTAGAAAAGGCATCTTCCAGCTCTCTGCTGGTACGTTCATCATACTGCCACCAACCATTTCTACCTTCATAGTACCAAGCGTATTCTCCGTTGCCTCTGCTTGCCGCTTTGAGTTCTTCTGGTGACAGTAAGGTTGGCTTGTCAAGAAAATCCTCTGGAATCTCCTGCCGGCAGAGCGCACATCGCTTTCCAAGCCAAGAAGCTCCCTTCACACACAGATAGCAGAAAACGTGTTTACAAGGTAGACTTACGGGATGGACACATGTTTGCAGACAGATAGCGCATTCAGGGACTGTCAGAGAAGGTGCTGCGTTAGCACATGACTCATTTGTCTTCCTGTTGGTGGGAAGCATGTTGATCGAGTGATCTATTTCACCACAGCCAGCCATCCTGCAGAAAAGCAAAGATGGATTTAAATCAGTTTATTGTGTCAACCTAAACCAGCACCTTACATCACCTCTGACCTCAACATCCACAGAATGTGAAGCTTGTCTTAAATTAAGGCAGTTATCATTTACGAAGCTCAACCCAGAGAAAATGACAGGTTAACATTCTGTTTCCTGAGGTGACAGACTAAATGGACTACTGGGAGAATTTCTTTCGCTCATCACCAATCTTTGTTCAATTTTCAGCACATTATCATGCCAAATCAGAAACCAAATTTTGGAATTTCCTCTGTTCTTTCTCTGAAGTAGTTCTGACTAATAAACCTCCAGTCAGCCAGTTACTTTGGAGCCTCCCCAGGAAATTTAACTAAGCTATGCTTCTTTCCTCAAAAGGTGATCTAGCTGCAAACATTGAACTTAAAACAATCTCTTTTCACCGTATTGGTGATCATCCATTTGATTGAACAGTGCCCCAGACATTTCCACAGTAGAAAATATGCCTGGCAGCAGTAGCACCCAGATGAAGTATTCACCCACTCTGTTTCTTAGTCCCCATGCAGCACAGTATTATCAACCCTCAAACTGGGCTCAGAATAACCACGAGGCTGCAGAAAGAACCAGGTCTGAAAACTGAGGTGGCTTTTTCAAAAGATACCCTGGATTCCTTTTGCCTAAACATGAACTCCCAGATACAGCCGAGTGCATCTCAAAAGGAATTGCTGCAGCCCAGCAGAAGCACCAGTATATCACAGAAGACACACAACCTTGATTTGCTTGGTTTGTGAAGTTATTGCCCCTACCTTCTCTGGCCATATCTTATTTCTACCATTACAGATGATTTGTAACCGATGGTAAGACAGCAGGGAATGCAAAACTGCATCACTTTGGCATTATGTAGGATTTCAGTAGTTAAAAAATTCTAGCCTAAATATGCAAATGCCATCTCAACTACATTTTTTGCCATGGCAATCTTTCACAGTCTGTTTCATGGTAATTTTCCTTTTATGTTCTTACTTAGTAGCAATCAAAACCCAACACCAAATATCACATGAGGGAGAAGAATGGGCTTTGGGGGATGGGGCCTAAAAAGGTGCCTTTTTTCATTTATATCCCCAAGGAACTTTGAGGCTGATATTCAGCAAGACAGCCTTTCAGTGAAACTAGTCTTTGTTGTACAAGCAGATAGGAATTGTTTGTGCAAAACCATCACAGGCATGTGTGCCAAAAGGGATCTTTAGAGGTCACACAGTCCAGTCTGCTGCTCCACATGGCACTAGATGCCACCAATGCTAAATCAGGTCAGCCGTGGCTTTGTCTAGCTGAGTTTTCCTGAAACCTGCAAGGACAGAGATACCACAGCCTCCTTGGACGGCCTGTTCTAGCGTTAGACACATTTCTAGCGGAATGTGTTACCTCAAGGGAAAATGCCTATTGTTACACTAAAAGCCCCTGCTGCTTTAAACGTCTTATGAATATGTGCTGGGATTAAAAGAAAAAAAACCAAGATTTATGCTTCAGTATCTCTATTTATCTTTACAATAATGTATTAAGTGCTATTTACTTAAAAATGTATTTCTGCCTGCTTTCTGTTCCCTTCTATCGCTATAATTTCCTCTCAAAGACCAACGCCTCTTTAAGCCATTTTTTTAATCAAATCATTCTTTTAAAAGCTCTACAGATCAAGTATTTTTCCCTGGATGTGGTGGTTTAGGCCCACCCAGATGGCAACTAAACACCATGCGGCCACTTGCTCACTCCCCCCCTTCCCTCAGTGGGATGAGGAAAAGAAAATGTAACAAAGCTTGAGACAAAGGACAGGGAGGGCTCACTGACCAATTGATCACGGGCAAGACAGATTCAATTTAGGGAAACAACATCTATTTAATTTAAGCCACCACCAATTTACCCATCAAATCAGAGTAGGATAATGAAAGATACAACCAAATCATAAAAACACCTTCTTCCAGGGCTCAGCTCTGCTTCTGATTTCTCTACCTCCTCCCCTGCAGTGGCACAGGGAATGACGGTGGCAGTCTGTCACACATTGTCTCTGCCACTCCTTCCCCCTCAAGGGGAGGACTCCTCACACTCTTCCCCTGCTCCAGCGTAGGGTCCCTCCCACAGGACGCAGTCCTCCATGAACTTCTCCAATGTGAGTCCTTCCCAAGGGGCTGCAGTTCTTCATGAACTGCTCTGGTGTGGGTCCCTTCCACAGGGTGTAGTCCACCCACTGATGGACAGCTCCATTGTGGGTTTCCCTCAGAGTCATGGCCTTCCCCAGGCACAGCCACCTACTCCAGTGTGGGGTACTCTATGGGCTGTAGGTGGGCATCTGTTCCACTGTTACCCTCCATGGTCTGCTGGGGGTCAGCCTTCTGTCTCATTACAGGCTGGAGGGCAAGCTCTGTTCCGGGGCACCTCTCCCCCTCCTTCCTCATTGACCTTGGTGTCCACATAGTTGCCTTTCTTGCATCCCCTTCCTCTCCAAGAAGCTGCTCAGCAGGTTCTTCCCCCATCAAATATGTTATCACAGAGGCACTTCCACCATTGCTGATTGGTTCAGCTGTGTCCAAAGACAGGTCTGACTTCGAGCTGGGGGAGCTTCTAGAAGCTACCCCTAAAGTTCCCCTCCCCCACTACCAAAACCCCACCAGACACACACTGAAGTACCCCATAACTGTATCCACCTATGTTTCAGTTTCATATCTGTAATTTATTTCTCCCCAAAGATAAATCTTCATACTAGTTCTTAAATCAGCATTACCTATCACCTGGTAAATTTTTACTCTACAGCACACATCTGTCTGTGAGATCCATGTGAACAGTGTTGGAAACATGTTGCTTTCTGGGAGCCTCACACTCTGAAGGTTATATTTTGCAACAGAATTTTACACCAAAACTAGGGAGAAACTTAGGGAGAAACTTAGGGAGAAACTTTTTTAAGGGGCAAGCAAAGCTATTGACATTTCAGAATACCCACCAATACAATCCAACCAGTATCTCAAAAAAGAAGAGATGAAAGATAAATCCATGTATTGCTTGATTTGTGCTAACCATGGCTGAGGTAAGGGATCTGAATTTTCAAGTGCTCCCATAATGAAATACCAATGTGCAAAAAGGCACAGCAGCAGAGATTTTTTACTTCCACGCAATGATTTTACAAAGGGCTGCTTCTCCCTGAATAAACTTTATAAGGTTACCCTTTTCAGAGTCAAAGAAAAGATTAAAACAATTTGTAGATAAGTAACTTTTATCCAAGACACGTAACATAGTTAAGATTTTGGAGGGGATTATAATGCAGTGCCGGGATTAAAAATGCAATGGATGTTGGCAAATTAAATTCTGATACCATGAGCTAATTTATTATTGAACTAAAAGCAGAGTGAAAGTTCTCACCTGCTCACTGAAAGCACAAAAATGCTAATACTAGCACTATGCTCAATAGGTCATCCATTAATTTGAGGGTTCTTTGATACCTTACTAGGTGAAGACAATGCAGGATATAAAAATGAAGGAGTAAATGCCTTATCTTGAAATTCCGATGCGATTTTTAATGACTCGGAGAAAATGTTATGTGTAAAATGAATACAGCTGGAGGAATAAACCCTTATCTCTAAGCAAGTGCTACCCAGCGACATAAAACTCTTAAAAGATAAGCAGAACTGCAGTTGCATGTGCTCAGAATGCAAGGACAATTATGCACTTGAAGATCCAGATCAACTAAACAGAAGCTGTCTCACTTTTCTGTTTCTAAAGGAGGATTCTAATTCTTTTTTGTTTACCTTGTTAAGTATCAAATCTAGGTCACAGAACTTTTTTATAAGCTGGTCTGAGGATGTACGTGTAGATTTTTATTGAAGAGGTAATCCTTCAGAAAGGAGGAAAACCATCTAGGACTGCTATTCTGCTACATTATGGCCATGGAAGCACTTTACTTGCAACTTCACAGTATTAAGAACAAAACTGACAACAGAATATTTTTCCTGAAATTAAGAGTAATATTTTTATAACAAGGTTTAATCAAAGCAGGCATCATACTAGAACTGTTATCAAACAGTAAAGTTCTGTTTTTTGGAGGGTTGGGTTCCCATAAGTCACTTCTTGTAATTGAAAATGTTTCATTACTGAATAGTGAGACTAAAAAATTAATCAAACTCAAGGACGAGTTCTAAAACTTATTTTATTTGAAGTATTTAGATCATTAATTCAGGTATAAGTAAGGGAACAATAAGCATCTGAACACTGCATTTTAACATAAATACAACCTAAAGCCAACTGAGAAGGAGCTAGTCCACACTCTTGCCAGATACCACCTCTCTATTATCCTTTTGTGGGCTTTTTTTTAAAAAATATACTTAATTTGTAAGCTTAGGGTGCACAGCCTAGAAAACCTTCATGAAGACTGAAATATGAAAGAGGTGATGTATAAAAACTCTATGGAAAGACTCCAGGCCTTCTAGGACTCGATAGGAAGAAAAAGTAAATTGCCACAAAACCAGCTCAAAACAGAGTAATTTTTTGAACTGCGGGTCAAATTCTAACTGCAACTACGCAAGCTGCCAAGGAGCTGACACGTGTCAGTCAGTCCAGTAACCAAAACACCAGCTTACCTTTTCTGAATAATGTTTACTGAAGCATGCCACACAAGACTGAAACGTCCTCTCTTCAGATGTCTCCAGCTAGGATGGCAGGTGCTCTTTCCAAGGCCAGCTCATTCCTTGCTTGTCCCACTCAGCTGTACACTGCAGTGCTTCAGCTTCTCTGCAAATGGAAAGCAAATACCATCACCATTGCAATGCTGTACAGAGGGGTAAGCAAGCAAAATACAGCGTTGCAGTCCTGCTACAGAAAATAAATTACCATGCTTTCATTTTACCCAATCCAGGCTATTTTCAATAAAAGTATCATTAGACTTCTCTTTCCTTTTTTAAAATAATCAATTCTGGCCCACAGTTCTAATGTCAATTATTTTGATGTCAGACTTAAGCAAATTATCTTTTTCTAAAGTATTTTAAAAAGCGAATATCTTTCTAATAAGTTAATGGCTCATTTCCATAAAGTGACCGTGCACACAAAAGGAGAAATGAGACCACAGTTAGGAGCATGTTACGTTTATACAAATTTAACCTCTAATAAATACCTCCCTATATTCAGAAAGTTTAAAAAGTCACAATGCCTTCCTAAACCTGTTTATAAAACTGCCAGATCCTATCATTCCAAAGGAATATCTAGGCTTGTATCTTGTCTCTTAACAGGGGCCAGTATCAAATGGTTGAGGAAAAAACAATGCATGCAAATAGCTGGTTTCCCCTAGGTCCTCTCCATGTTTCAAGCTGTCTGTAGCTCAGAGCCTTGCATCCTTGTCTTCTTTTTCAGAGAACACATGCATTCATTTCATGAATGAACCTCAGAACCCTTTAGCACTTTTTTTCTTTATAAATCTACAGATGTATGTCCTCATACGAGCTTATAAACAAACTCTATGACCTAGATTTGATAATTAAGGTAAACAAACAAAAAAAAAAGCATTAATTAGGATCTTCCTTTATTTCTTTATAAAGTGCTGAAGGGCTCCAAGGTTCATCCACAGAATGAATGCATGCAACCATGTGGCTGCATTCCTAAGGACAAGGACTGCACATCTCCAAGGTAATATACCCTTCTCCGGGCTATCAGGTAATGTCAGTCACAATACATTTTATCTGTCACCAATCAGAATCTGAGCTAAGTCATCTCACGAATATGTAATAATCACTGGAAACTGGTGTCTAACAAATACCTACTAAATAACTCTGCAGATTCCTGCTTCCCTACTGTAAACTCATAGAGGGCTGGGAGACCATCAAGATTTCACTGTGGCATTCTCACACCCTAAACAGGAAGGTCTTGACCTAAAAGAGCCACCCTTAGTTACAGAAAGTATTTGGGCATCATCTGTAGAAGACTGATGAGCCAGAGTTTATCTTCCTTCTGGGCTGCAGCTTTCAAGATGATTCTTAAGCATTTTGAACTACAACTTCCAGTTGCTGAAGAATGTTACATACAGGAATGATATGAAGCAGACCCAAGAATGTCAAGTCTTATATTTCAGTTTACTGAAAATAAATACAGTGCAGATCAGACATGTTCAAAGTTGAGCAAACTCAAGGAGTGGTAAGTCCCAGAAAGAGCATGGAGCATTTAGCATTATAGTATTCTGTGATGTAGTCCTTCATCAAATGATCGAACATTTACCATTAATAACATCAGAGTGAAATGTTCAGATGACTTCAGTTTAAGACATCTTACTCAACTATGCTATTTTCTTTATAACTGAGCTCCATGTAACATTTCATGCAGCTATTTTTAGAAAGAGTTTCTAAGGAAAAAAAGCAAAAATTAACAAGCCTACCCACACCTGTTCTGCCCTCTTCGTTCTAGCGGCTTCCCCTTTCTTCACACATCAGTCTGAAACTAGGAGCTGCAATCACATTAAAATTTTGGCTCTACTAATCCACTCGGACAAGATACTACCTTTGCTATGATCAAAGAGAGAGTTGCAACAAGCTTGATGCTGTGGGTGTGGTGTTCAGTCCTTCATCTTAGGAGCTGGCTTTCTGTTACTTCTGTAGGTATCGCTTGAAGCCTTTTATCTACTACTACCTCTCGCAAACCACTACGTCTCACAATCCACTCTTAGAGGTAGCACATCATAAAACCAAATGTTATGTGGAGGTGGAAGAAGAAGGCTGGGTCAGTTCCGGCAGATTTCTTAGGAAATAAAAATGCATGTACATATTCAAGGTATGTAATTATACCTAGAAGAATCCATGTAGGGCATAATTATAGGATTATGGTAAGACAACTTTCTAATTGCTGTATAGCTCTTAAAAAGAACAAGCTCACAAACTGACTTCAGGTAACCTCTACATTTCATGACATTGTTATTTATTTAATAAACCAGTCTAGAGAATTTTACTAAATAGGATAAAAGACACTTGTGGTTACACACACCTTTCCCAGATGATGACTCCTCCTTTAAAGTCAAGTGGGTGAGAGCTGTGTTCTATACTTAGCAATTAATTTCCTATGCTAGAAAAGCATGTAGTACAAGGAGTTGTGCTACCTGCAACAAGCTGCAAGTATCCCTTCTTTTTGCACACTCACTAAATCCACACATCCTAGCACACACTGATTTTAAAACTTGCATTCAAGATGCAACAGATGGACAAGCCCACTGATCAGGAAATTAAATTGGACAACATCCCCTCCCAAATAGAGGCTCAGACAGCTGCTCTCTTTGCCCCCTTGAAAGTCTCCTTGCTGGGAGAAGATCCCGTCTGCTTCTTCTGTGCAACTTTAAGATGCTCAAGTGGTGGACTTCCTAACAGGCTGAAGTCCCAAAAATGATTTCAGGTTCTCCTTAAGAAAAATTCCAAGCTTTTACTAGACCAAGATGGAATTAAATAATTTATTCGTTCAGTGAACTGTGCCCATTGGATTCCCATTGGATTGAACTATCAGACCTAATACAACTTTTTTCAATTTTCTATTTCTTCAGAAAATACATCAACAATAAAAAAAACCTCAAACAAACTAAAACAACAACAAACCAATAAAAACAAAAAACCAACCAAAAAAAAAACCAAAACCCCACAACAAAAAAACAACATGGAAACGTACGTATTTAAGGAGATAGGTTCTAAATGTCAATGAAACATTACCTACAGACTTAAGAAATCTTCCCTGTAAGTAGAAGTTTTGCTTTTTGAAAAGAAACAAGCAGAAACCATTTGTAAATTCAACACTAGCTTCCAACCATACCAGCCAAAGACTATTAAGTCCTACCTCAAATGACAGATGATCTCACAAATTCTTCAACTCTGTACAGATTACACTAAAATAGCAATCACAAATTCATCATTTCTCCCCCTCCCATATGTTGAAAACTCAGCATCTACAGCACTACTTCAAAAAAGTAAAAATGCTCTTCTGTAATTAAATACCTGGATTTTTCCATCAAGCTCCCTGACTTGTAACTCAATTAGTGGGGGAGCAGGAAGAGGAAAAGAACCCCAGAGTTTTGCCCTTCCCTACAAGTCCCCACAAGCCAAACACTGTGGGAATAAAGAAGAAAGATGGCTGCTTTTCTAAATAGGAAAAACCACTCTCATGTCTGATGGTCTGCTACTGTCAAATATAGTATTAGCTCATCAAGGTACACAGCCTAGCAGGGATTTTTTAAACTGTCCTTGGGCACTTGATAGCACAACAGATAAATAACCTCGCTGTCTGCCGTTCTCACCTACTTTTCTGTATCTGTTCCTTAAACCTAGAATATCTTCAGGAATTGCTGATTATGATGAAGCTTCAAGTTGCCTGTTGTTCCTTGAATAAAAAAGGAACCTTTTTATGTACATTTGGAACTGAATCATGGAAGAACAGTCAAGTGCAGAACAGTCAACCATTTCAGTACTGAACCATTACATATTTATTCAAAATGAGGTTCTTCTCCTATGCTACAATTTGAGCGCTGTATTTGAATTTTGAGCACGTCCTGTTTCAATTTATTTAACAGATCAAAATGTTCATTTCTCACTCAAATAAAACGATACTGTGTGAAAAATGAAGCAACTGGTTCATCAGAAGTCATCAGTGCTTCAGAAAAAGTATAGGAACATATCTTCATATATATAGACTTGATTAACATACATACAAGAGAAAAAACAAACAAACAAAAATAATCTTAACAAAAAAACTTTTCCCTCACCAATTCCAGGAGTCCACTGTTCAACAGCTTTTAAAAATACTGCAATTCCAGCTCTGGACATTACATCTAAATTGATGCAGTACAATTTGAAGGAAACTAGAACAAAACTTTTTCTTTCACTCAGTACAGACTCTGCATTATAGCAATTCAAACAATCGGTGTTTGATTCACTAGGAAAGAAACCACAGTGATAACCACACAAGACTATAAAGCAAGTTCTTGCAAACGTTTCATATTTAAGACTTATTCAAAGAGACCAAAGCAATATTCAGATTTCACTGTGTCTTCAATCCTACAACAAACTGTAAATTTTAGTAGTACATTTTTAGAGATGCTTTAGGAACTATTTTTGAGTAGCCCACTGGCTGGAGAAAGCAGCTAACAAATTAACAGGACTATATTTTTAGCATTACAAATCTGAAAAAAAAGCAAAACATTTTAAAGCTCTGCTCCCTACTCCTCCTTGTAATTATTCTATGTATACGTGCATACTACACTACCAGTAACAAAACTAGTATTTCTCATTCACATCACAGAAGAGTTATACCAAGATTTAAATGCTCACACTTGTACTTGGTTTTAACTACTTCACCAATCTGATTCATCTTGTTTGTATGAAAAAAATCGTATTTGTTACATATTTTGTAATAATTTTTCAGTGGTGGCAATATGTACTGCACCAAAAGCCGGACCTATTTTCATGTCCCACTTTAGCATTCCACAGGGATGCAATCCAAACACTTCGGCCGAGACCATCAAGCACAAAGAAACAAAAGCACTTCCATTAAAACCACCAGTTACTTCTTTTTACGTGCTTTGTACTGCGCCCCTATGACTGTACGACTTCCAGCCTAGGTTCACGTAGCTCCTGATGGTAACCGATGGAAGCCAGATGCAGCAATGACATTTCGAAAGGCGAGGGACAACTCGCAGCACAGAATTATTTAAAGCGCTGCACATCGGTCTAAGAACTAAAGAGCTGCGCTCGTTCAGCCGGGGGATTCCGCCACGCGTGACGGCGCTACAGCTAATGCTCCTGACCTATTTTACTACCGAACGAAACGAAACCTGTAAATCAGGGCCCCTGCCCGGCACGCATCGCGCACTGAACTCGAGGCAGGCAGCGGGGATGCCGCTCCCGCAGAGGCGAAATCCGGCGCGGAAGCGCCAGCACCAGCAGCAGGGCCCCGGCCTGGCAGAGAGGACCTGGCGGGGGCCTGCAGGAAGCATCAGCAGGTTCTCCGCGGGCTGAGCGGAGCCCGGTCCCGGCTCCCCCGGCCGCTCGGGGCGGGATCAGGCCTCAGCCGGCGGGGCAGAGGGGCGGCCGGCAGCGCCCTGCGCCGCCGCGGCCCCGGCAGCCGTCACGTGACCCCGCGGGCGGGGCGGGTGTCGGTTGTTCCCCCCACCCCCTTCCCTAAAAACAATACCGGGCACCGCGGCCGGGGCGCCCGCTCTGCTCGCCGGCCTTTTGTTCAGGGTGTCCACCCGCGCAGCGAGGTCTCGGTACCCGTTGCTGCTCCCCCACCTCGCTCCCCGCCGCGGGCGGCGTCGCCGGTGGAAAGGAGGGCACCGCCGGCCCCGGGGTGGCCGCGGGAGAGGGGGCGCCGCTGGAGCGGCCGTTGGTGGTGGCGGTGGCGGCTTCTTCCCTCCCGCCCGCCCCGCGGCGGCGCCGCCACCGCCTCCCGCCCCTTTGCCCGCCCCCTTTCCCGCCCGCCGCCTCCCGCCGGCCCCCGCGCGCCTCCGCCGCCGCCGCTTCCAGCCCCGCCGCGCAGCGCCCCCTGGCGGCCCCGGTGCGCACCGAGCGCCGTGCGGGCCCCGCCAGGAGCGGCCGTGGCGGTGCCGGTGCCGGAGGCTCCGAGCGGGTTTCGGTGACCCGGGGGAAAGGGGCTGGGCCGCTGATCAGCCCCGCGCTGGGGGCTGCGGGGCACGAACCCCGGCGAGTTTCTTGCACCAGGCCCCTTCCCCAACCCAGCCCCGCACAGCCGACAATAAGGGTGGGGTTGGTTTGGGTTTTTTCCTTAAAAAAAGGCACTCAAAAAAAAAAAATAATAAAATCTTCAACATAATAGAACCCGCGAGGCTGCGGGAAGGAAAAGTATAATCAGTTCGAAGCGGTTTCCGCGCTACTCGGTTTGCGGGGTCACTCGGCGGTAGCAATGGCTGGGAAGGAACTGCACCGTTTCACACCCGATGTCAGCATGAATTACACCAGGGTTCTGCTCTCAGGTAAAGGCACCACTCGCAGCGTACCCCCAGAGCCTCACCCCTTTCTCCAGCTCCACGCCAAGACAGCCATGGGCTTTGTACTTCCCCGAGAACATCATTTTAATCTGGTAGTAGGAGGGGGAAACTCGTGGCGTGTAAATCTTGAACGTTCACCACAGCCCTAATTTCTGCCTATTTTCTTCCCCAGGAGGAACTCATTAATAGACATTGATGATGAGTATTGTGCTTGATGTTAAAAAAAACCCAAAACCCACAACAAAAAAACCAATCTCCTCTAAATAATTGGATTATCCTGGCCCATAGCAGAGAGCACCCAGGAAAGGAACCCTCACAGTTCAAACCAAAGACTTTCCTGTAAGGTGCAAATCACTCTCACATTTTCACACTAGGTGCAAATATGTCCAGAATGAGTTGGCCAGTTCTGCAGATTGAGACAGGTGAAAACCAACATGCAGAGAGCAGCTGGTGATGCAAACAAAGTGCTGTTAATTCAGTTGGAATTGTGTACCTGCCTTCTGTACAGCTCATCAAAAACCAAAATCCTTTTATTAATAAACTAAAGGGCCCGGGATATGTCTTCAAGAACACTTCTCTTTATGCTGAGAAGAGAACTGAGAGTTAATAACCACTGACTCAACAACTCTGTGACAATTGGATGTGTCTACACAAGCACCCCAGTAGGAGCAGAAAAGCAGAACTATGTTCAGCAGCAGTAAAACAATTATTGTAAGAAGCAGCCTTCTAACAGCATCTCTTTGCTTCCCTCAGTGGAGAATCAACATGTGATTAAATTCAACCTATTTTGTGCTAGTCAAGTCACTTTGTGTTGCAGTCTGCCCAGTCAGAGGTTATCACTGCAGTCTCTCCTGGTTTGTTTTTAATTAAAACTGCACATACTTGTGGTTTTGGAACAAGAATTCCAAATGCAGGTAGTAAAACATCTCTTGAGGGGTATGACATGAAAAAGAGAGACTACCTAAGGAGAAAAACTGAACATTTCCATGCAAGACAAGTAGAGAGGGAACAAAGAAAACTGACATCTCTTTTCTGCCAAGGCAGAAAAACCACATGCAGAGCAAGGCTCAGATTCTCCAAATGTAAAACAGCATCAGCCTTTTATTGTTGCACTTTATGATTCAGTGGGTGGGGAGGAAAACAAAACAAAACCACCAAAAACCCCAGACCAGGTACAAAAGCAGCAGTCCGCTGAGCATCTAGGTCAAACTGTCTGCAGTCTGAAGTGCCAGCAGAACTCCTCTACACACTGTTTGAATACAAAACCCGAGGGACAGAGGCCTGTGGGATTTTATCACATGGAAGAGCATAATAGGAAAAAGAAAAGGTAGCTCCATGTCCACCTTTATCTGTCTGGACGGGTCATTCCCGGCCTGGTTGGCACCATCATGGGTCTGGAGGGCGGTCTCATCATCGGGGGCCCTGGCATCATTGGCATGTGGCCTCCCATTGGTGGCCTCATCCCTGGAGCTACACGGGGAGAGAAAAGAAGAGCTCTCAGGACCAGCAACTGAGTCACATCACCCCGGCGTGCTCATCTCCCCCACCCTCCAGGAAGCTTTCATTTCTCAAGTGCCTAAGCTGGCCGAGGAGGTGGATCACTTTTCCCTGAGGTACATTAGCAACTGGTAAAAGAACCACCAAGTTCTCAGGTTATACATTTTTGACAATATTCACTGACGATAAATGAACCACTCAAAAGAGACAGCAGCTTCATTACTGAATTGGAAAGTTCAGCTGGAAAAAAGTGCTGCAAAACCCTACAATGTGTTCAAAACAAACCCCAGACCTGTGGACTTCTGGGTCCACATCCCCAAAGAAGAGCAGGTGCTTTACTAACAAGCACTGAAATAATGGTTTCCATCCAACTTCTCTATGTATTTTCAGGCAGCCACCACCCTGCTTAATATCCCAGGTTCTGCACGTATTTTGTGCCTTTAAAAGACACTTCAAAGAACAGTTTCTACCAGCAAGACCATAATAGCAAAGACACTTCACTCCTTTTAGCGTGCACGTGTCTTCCCTTAGATTTGCTCGAGTAACTGCTTCAATGAGATGTCCTCTGAGAATTCTTCCAATGCCAGTAAGCTCAAAAGCAGAATGGATCAAAGACATTTTAGTTTGAAGAAAAAAAACCAAAACCCACCACCTTTTTAATGCACATCATTTCTCTGAGGCACATTAGCTGAAGAGATTTTAAACAATAAACCTCCTTTAGTGCTGAAATGTACCCTTCCTGTAAAAACATAAGCACCACAAACACAAAACTCCTAAAAAATTCAAGACTCTGCTGCCTGAGACTAGAAGTAGCAAAGCTGCAATTTACCAGTGGGATCATTTCGGTTGTACAGAGGAACCAGTAACTCTCAACAAGTAGTAAAGGAACTTAAACTAGGAGTTGTAAGGCTGTTTCGTGTCTCGCCACGCAGAGAGTAACGGATCAGCAAACGGAAATATTTCCACGGCGTGGCACTTGGGGCTGCAGCTGATGTCTGAGGTGAGGGGAGCTATAAACCCTCACGACTCTATTGCCCAGCGAGACAGAAAAATATAACCCAATCCCCCCACAATCCACACCACAGAGTACCCCCGTTACAGGTTTACCCGTTTCCTGACTTACCGGGTCCAACCGGCATCATTCCCGGTGGGGGTGGGCCCATCATTGGCATCATGGGTGGTCCACCCATGTGAGGGGCTGGCATCATGCCGGGCCGCGGGGGGCCAGCTGCACAGACAGACACACAGATGGGTCACACGTCCTTCTGTCACCAACGACGTGCACCGCGGAGCGGTTGTTAAACCCGAGGGGAAAGTTGAGGGGTTAAGGGGTCTTGGATTGTTTAACAACTGCCGGGTGGCCTTTTCAGTTTCAATTCTGCCTTCAGGTGTCAAAAAGTGAACTGGAGGAAGAACCTGCTAGCTCTGATTGCCACCTTTGCATACCAGATGCAGGTGATTATCACTTCCAAGCACAAAGAGAGCTCAGCCCTTTGCCACCCGAAGTGCAACAGAAGTTTAGCAATCCTATTCTATTTAAAATAAACCCCCAAACCCCATGCTGGAAGTTTTAATGAAGTTATCTACATGGCAGCTGGTGACAAGGAGGCACACGTTTCTATTAGTGTGCTCAACATGACTAAAATAAGACCACCTAAAGATGAAGATGGTTGCTGAAACTCTAACAAAACATTCTCTGACATTTTGGTAAAGCTCAAAACATTTTAATTTGATTTCAAGCCAAAAGGACTTTGCTTTGTGTCACGCTTTAAATCCAGCCAAACCCAGGACGCTTTAGAAGCCCTGGAAATGCAACACAAGTCAACAGAGCCACCAGCCCAGTCAAAAACTGTCCAGTTCATACTTACGGATGCTGGGAGGAGGTGGTATCATGGCTCCTGCGGGAGGTGGTGCCGAGAACGGTGTAGGTGGAATTTTCCCTTGCTGAAATGCAGCCGCTACATTGGGGGGGAAAAGAAAAAACAAACAAAAGGAAAGAAAGAATCCCGGGAGAAAAACCAGTTACTAGGTTGAGGAAGCTCCCGTGCCAATCTTCCTTCTCATGCCACGCGGTCAGAGCATACTTCACGGCATGCTGCGTGCTCAGGTGCTCTAACTCTGGAACAAATCCCTGGTTTACGCTGCTGGTCACGGCACCTGATATTCCTGAAGGCAATTATTACATTAATTACTCCAGCCGAGACTTAGAGAGCTCCTTGGTGAACGTCCCAAGATGGTAGAGAAAATACTTCACGCGATTTGCAGCTCCAACTTTCCCCTGTGATCATCGGGTCAAAAGATGCTATCCTGAAAATGGGAACAAGGCAACGGCTTCGGGAGGTGACAAAAAGCATGAAAAACACCTCGTGTGGAAGGGAAGAGAAGAAATTCAAAAGACTGGTATCAGCAAAAAGGAAGGTGAAAGATGGGAAAGTTGGAAGCAGCTAAAGAACAGCTGCCGTGAGTTCAGCTGGCACATGTAGCTCTTTTCACGGAGAAAAGAGCCATTATTTAGAGGCCAAAGGAGATGAAAGGAACCCTCTGAACTGAGAGAGGAAATGCTTCACGCTTTTCTCAAGCCTTTAACAGCAAAAGGAAAAAAATATCTCTCAAGAACTAGGGGCAGGCAACTACAGCATTTAAAAATAAAAGCAAAAATCCCCCCCTTCTAATGCCCATTTTTACTCGAGCTCTTTACATAAATGTGTGTTCTGTTTTCAGTGGGATGGAATCCCAGGCCAGCCATGGTCTGCAGGCCATTAGCAGTGTTCTGTCAGCCAGGGCAGCTGGCTCCAGGTATAGCCCCGACCAGAGACATCACACCCAATATAAAGGGGGGAAGTTCACTGAGGATGGGGGCTGCCCCTCCTCTTCCTCCTCCTCTCGAGGGCTGCCATCCCCACAGGGGTTCACTTCTCATTCTGCTCCCAAGCGCCTTGTATTTTAAACGGCATTAGCATTAGTTTTGTTGTTTCATCAATTCTGTTTTCATTTCAACCCACGGGTCTCTCCTCCTTTTCCCGATCTCACTGGGGAGGGATCATTGGTTGGTGGAACAACTGCTTTAGTCCAGCCCCAGGTATGGGCTAAACGTAGACAATGTGCTACTACCAAAAGGCAAAGCCACGTTGACGTGAGCAGTATGACATTACTGGTGGTGCTTCAAGTAGGGGGTATCTACAACCCCCTCAACCGCCGTACAGCGGAAAACGCCTGCGTGCAACAACTGCTCAGGCAGAGCCCTCAGTCTCTGACGTGGGAGCTCACACTCCAAGGAGGTCAAGATTCAGATTCTAAGCAAAGTTTTTGCTCACGATTCACAGAGGGAATCCCAGGGAAAGGAAGAGGAATCAAGATGGAAGGAGGGAAGAAAAGCAGCTAAGGGAAAGACGGGGGAAGTAAAAGGAGAGCACCACAGGGTCACAGAAGGATTAGCCTTACTTGTTTTGTCAATCAGGCTCTGAGCTTGTTCCTCCATCCATTTTTGATAGTAGTCTTTCACATTCTCTTTGTGTTTTCGGCCACTGCAGTGGGTTTTTCTCACAGAGGGCTGAGAAAGATCACGTAAACCCAAAACTTACACCATAGCACATAAACCCAAAGTTTACTGGCAACTGTTGTATAATTTTAAACACGTGCAATTTAGCAGTACCAACAGGTTGGTTTGTGTTCAGTCAGAGGACAAGTGATGTGCAAAATCTTTATGTATAAACTGGAAGTGCTGAGGCTCCAGTTTAAATAGAGGAGGTTGCCCTAACACCAGCTAGGTGTCTCCTACTAACTCACCACAACACTTGTGGACAGCCACGAGCATCAGCTGCCCTTGACTGCTGAACACTAGAGGCACAGGATGCTCTCTCTTGTAAAAACAGAGAGAACAAGTAAGCACATCACGATATTTCAAGTAAGCTGGTTTTAGCCTAAATAAGTTTTATTCTAATTCTCTTGATAAAATATATTTGGTACTTACCGAGTCATGGGTGAGATACGTGTCACAATAATCACAATAAAACCTGAGGAGGCAAAACTCCCGTTATTAAGAAACCACTTTCACACTGTGAGCACGAAAACAATGACCCCTCAAGCGGCTCCATCGCTGTGCCCGGGGACGGCTGGAGAAAGAGGCTCCGCCTCAAACAGGTGCCCGGAGCTCGGCCCGGCAGCTCCCCAGGACACCCCGCGCCCCTTGCCTCTGCGATCTCCGCGCTTCCCGAGGCGCGAACCGACACCGACCGCCAACCGGGCTACCGACCTCTGCGCGGGGAACCAAAGGGCTCCCTCCCGCCGGCCCCAGCGGCCCCCCACCGACCCCGGCTCCAGGCCCTGCCTCCCGCGGCCGCCCCCTCAACACCGGAGCCGCACTCACTTGGGCATGGTGCTCCCCGCGCCCCGCCCCCGGCGGGGACACCCCCGGTCCCTAAACCCCCCCCGCCCCTGCCCCACGCCCCAGCGCCCCGAGGTGGGGGGGGGGGGGGACCCCGCAGCCGCCGCTCTGCCGGTCCCCGGGGCCGAGCCGGGGCCCGTGGCACCCACCGGTGCCCGGAGGGACGAGGGTGTCACCCACCCCTCTGGCTGGGCGACAAGGTGTGTGCTGCTGGGCGGCTGGTGGTGCCCCACGGGGACCGGGGAGCCCCCGGATCTGGGGGAGGTGGGACAGGGACCCCTGAGAGCAGCTTTAGGGAGACTCGTTCTCTGTGCGGTTAAGGGGAGGGGGTGGAAAACGGTGGGTTTTGGCAAAATAGAAGAAAATAAACCACCTGGAGAGCGCAAAGCTGCCACCCACCCAGTGCGGCCACCTCCACCCCAGTCCAAAGGTGCGGGGATTTACCTGTACTGGGGATTCCCCTGCATCTCCACGCCTGGAGCTCTGCCACC
>WUAM01000038.1:538416-554041 GCA_024336885.1 Actenoides hombroni
GGGGGGGGGGCGGGCGGGTGGTGAGCTCATCGCGGGAGGGCCGCGCGCGCGTTCTCGCGCCTGACGCCACTGCGTGGCGCGGCGGCGCCCTGGCGGTGGGGCCTACAACGCTCGCGAGGCGCCGCCCGGCTCCTGCTGGGCTAACGGGGAGGGGGACGGCGCCCTGGCGGGCCGAGGCTCCTTCAGGCGGCCTGCGGGGAGGCCTGCGGGGGACGTGGGAGCGCTGGGAGGGCCTCGCCGCTCGGCTGAGCGCGTCGGGAGGTGAGGGCGCCTGGCATGTCAAGGCTTGGCCTGCTCTGCCCTGGGCTTTCCCGAGGCCTCCGCCCACGTCGAAGCCCCTCGTTGGTGGATTGACTCTGGCTGGGTGCCGGCTGCCCCCCAAAGCCACTCTGTCACTCATCCTCCTCAACTGGACAGGGGAGAGAAAACCACAAAAGTCTCGTGGCTCAAGATAAGGACGTGGAGATCACTAGCTAATTACCATAATGATCAAAACAGATTCCTCTTGTAGAAATTAGTTTAATTTATTACCAATCTAAATCTTAAAAAACCTTCCCCCCACCCTTCTTCCAGGGCTGAGCCCTGCTCTCAGTTTCTCTGTCTCCTCCCCTCTAGTTGCACAGGGGGACAGGGCATGGGGGTTGTAGTCAGTTCATCAATACTTTGCTGGGGGAAGGCTTGTCATGCTCTTTGCTCAAGGATGGGGTCCCTCCCATGGAAGAGAGTTCTCCACGAACTTCATCAACATTAGTCCTTTTCACTGCTCCAGCATGGGTCCTTTCCATGCGTTCACAAAGTCATGCCAGCAAATCTAGTCCAGTGTGGGCTCCTCTCTCTGTGGGTCCACGGGTTCAGCTAGGAGGCTGCTCCAGCAAGGGGTTCCCGAAGGGTCCCAGTCTCCTTTGGGCATCCACCTGCTCTGATGTGGAGTCTTCCACAGGCTGCAGGTGAATATCTGCTCCACCATTAACCTCCATGGGCTGCAGCGGGACGGCCTGCCTCACCATGGTCTTCACCGCAGGCTGCAGGCAAATCTCTGCAGGGGCACCTGGAGCATCTCCTCCTTCTGCACTGACCTTGGTGTCTTCAGAGTTGTTTCTCATATATTCTCAATCCTCTTTCCAACTGCAGTTGAGCAGGGGTTTTTTTCCTCTTCTTAACCATGTTATTCTGGAAGTGCTACCACCACTGCTGATGGGCTCAGCCTTGGCCAGTTGGAGCCAGCTGGCACTGGCTCTGATGGACACAGGGAAAGCTTCTAGCAGCTTCTCATAGAAGCCACCCCCACAGCACTCCTGCGACCAGAACGTTGCTGTGCGAACCCAATACACCACTCCAGGGAGCAAAGGTCTGTTAAGATGGGAACCTCAGTGTGTATATTTTCTGGAGCATTCTCATCAGAAAATAGACAGGCACACTTCCCTGGGGTTTATCGTTCAAGTGTCGTGGCATTGGTGACGCAGGCTGGTGACAACACTGGGGGAAAATGAACTAGCACAGCTCCATCACACGTGATTAAGTTGAAGGCAGATTACAGTTGTGCCTGTCCCCACTGATGAGACTAGGGAATAGGTACAGCAGGAGGCAGAAGGGTTGCTACTCTTCCCAGGAGCACATTCTGCAGCTCATTTGCCTGCAAATTTCAATGCTTGGCAGTCAGGCAAAGACACTGCTCCAACTTAACCAGGCCGGTGACTTGTGCCACTGTGTGCTGCTCAGAGATGTTTAGCTGTCTGGTGGAGGTCTGGCTGCTTTGGTGGGCTCCAACAGGTGGAAGTGGACTTGGGCATGACCCAGCCACAGATGCAGGCAGTGGGTCTGTGTCAAAGCTGAGCTACTCCATTGAAGATCAGATGCAGGGAGGAGGCTTGCGTTGCCTGCTGTTGTTAGAAACAATTGAAAAGTCTTCTGTATTAATCCTTGAACAAACCAGAGTGGGAAACAATAATCCACACATCATTTAAGATGGAATGATGCTCATCTAGATGGGGGAAGAGGTGCTGTGTGTCTAGGTACTCATTGCACATAAATGGAAAATGGAATGTTTCAAAAACAGGCACAAACTGTCTAGCTGAAGGCTTTATAGACCTAGATGGATACTGCTGGATGCTCTTTTTGGTATTTTAACAGCCAGAACTCACAAAGATTGAAGAACATAAAAGATCAGGAAAGCTAACAATACTGAATTCTAAATGTAATCATGAATACTAAAACGTGCATTTGGTTAAACCACTGAATTTTTCAAAAAGTCTAGAATAGCCTACTCATAATTGGTTTTAACTGGTTTTAACAAATGTGACATGATTGTATCCAAGGACAAACACTTACATGGCAACCTATGCTGCTATTTAAAGAGGTCTGTTTGAGGCTGAGTCAAAGAATAGAGATGAGAGAAAAAGAAAGGTCCCTACTGGCAGCGTATGTTCAGCAACAATAGGCTTAACCCACTAATGAAACAGACCTTGATCCTGGGGAAGCTATTGAGGCCAAATTCCTGTCGGTTTTGGTTAGAATCTGACCTAAAAAAGGAAAGACTCCTGGTCTCTTAAGGGATCTAAACAGTTCAAGCAACGCTACTCAATGTGTGCAGCTTCATAAGACAATCAGTACCTTGGAAAACTGTACTTCATAGAAAATAAGTCCATGGCTGTGTTTGGATAGGTTTGTGACTGTTCATGCAACTGCAGGTTGATGAAAAACACTAGTGAATGCAAGGGGGTTTTTTACACTCCATGAGTTATGGAGCAAACACGGCAGGGAATGTCAGATTGTGCCAAAGCTAGTAACCAAAGAATTAAATGCATTATACCTTGCCGGACTAAGGAATTAAGGGGCACGCGTGTATCTAGTTGAATAGACTGGAATAAGGGGACCAGAAATGATCTGTTTAAGTTTTAGTAAGATTATACCTTCTAAAATGTTACCTACACTATTATCAATCCTTATTAACAGCTCTCATTTCAGTCAGAATGGGTATTATTTACGTATCTTTTTTTGTGTGTTTCTGGTTTTGGCATGAACACTTCCCATCTGTTCCAATGATGGCTTCTTTTATGCGGATTAGTTTATACCTGTCTGTTATATTTGAAACCAGCTCATTTATAACATTCCTGCCTCTGCTTGCTTCATAGTTCTGTTCTCTCATGTTTCTCATTGTTTGTTTTTAGTGTTGTCTACAGTGTTATCAATCTGGAGTTTATGTCTGATGCTTGCCACTAAATTATTAATTAATACAGTTGATTGAAAAGATTCACCAGACTAACCCTTAAAAGGCACCACTTTCCCTGTTAAGTGTCTGCAGTCCTGCCATTAATATTTTGCTGATGCTTTGACAATGGAGAACTATTAATCCATATTTCAGTGTTTCTATTTATAAAGTATATTTTATGCTGCTTCAAATGTACGTGTTGCTATACAAACGTTTGCAGATATGCCAGTGTCTTACATTCACCAAGAGCCTAATCCTTGCTGCACTAAGCACAGTTAAGGAGAGAGGAGAGAAAACTAGTTTCCTTCTGCTGTGGTTTTGAGTCAATTTATGTCAAACATCCCCATCTTCCGCTACCATTTCCATTACAGTGATAAATTACTTGTTGTCATTGAAGACTAAGATAGACAAACTTTCTACGATTACTTCATTTTTTAAAACGACGTATATCGTCTGTGAACTCAAGCTTGTCCCTTGTGCTACAAGCGTTTTCAGCTAACAGAGCAGAGCAGCCTGACAGCCAGCTGGGCCAGCCTGAACTCCTCTGGCAGTGTGCAGCCAACATCACGCATCCATCCTTGTTCTCTGGCCCTGGCACCTGGTGGACTTGGCTCTCCACAGCCAGGCAAAGAGTGTAAGAGCAGTGCCCAAATTGGTGTCAGTGAGATAAACTGACATTCACTTTGACTCCTTTGAAATGCAACTGCAGTTCATAGAATCATAGGGTGGTAGGGGTTGGAAGAGAACTCTGGAGATCAAGTCCAGCCCCCCTGCCAGTGCAGGATCACCCAGGGCAGGCCACACAGGAACAGACCCAGACGGGTTTTAAAAATCTCTAGAGAAGGAGACTCTGCAACCTCTCTGAGCAGCCTGTTCCAGTACTCCATCACCCTCACATGAAAGAAGTTTTTCCTCATGGTGAGGTGGAACTTCCTGTGTTCCAGTTTGTGACCATTACCTCTCATCCTATTACAGGGCACAACTGAAAAGAGACTGGACCCTTCTACTTGACACCCACCCTTCAGATATTTGTAAACATTAATAAGATCCCTTCTTAGTCTTCTCCAGATTAGACAGCCCCAGGTCTCTCAGCCTTTCCTGATAAGAGGGGTGTTCCAGTCATGTCCCCTTAGAGAGGCCTGCAAGTAGTCTTCATAGCAATCGAGAGGAACAGAAAAAAAGTGTTCACCTTGGCTACAATAGGTAGTTGTTGCAGTGATATACAAAAGGTTAGTTGATTGACAGGAGTCCAAAGCCTCATCTTGGGTTTGCAAGTGGGGTTTTTTTTGTTTTGGCTAGCTGGAAACTGGTGGGGTTTGTGTTTGTCTCAGCAATCTACACTTACAGTTCTGCTGCACTGTAGCTAAACTGATTTCCAGGCACTATCTGTAGACTCAGAACAGAGTGTTGGTTGAGTCCTGAATTGGCATATGAAAATATAACTACTGTACCATATATAATATCTGTATTTTACTTACATAATCCAACTGTGTAGCAACCTCTGCCAAAAAAGCTGTTATTTAACAGTTTTGGAAGGATTGTGCTGGTTAGTCATGAGAACAATCCCATTTTGCTTTAAAAACAGAAAGTTGAATGATGCTGGGGAGGAGAAGTGGGAGAAGAGGAGCTGAGGGTGAGTCCTCTTTCTCTGCTCTCTCAATCTGTTACTTTTGCTGGATCTGTACCCATTCTGTCTGTGAACTCCCAGGGAGAGATCCTGATTGTTTTGCTTTCATTTAGTGGCAGTAAAAAATTCCACACAGCATACAAAACAAATTTACTTTATTGCCCCAGTTGGCAAGCAAGGTAAAATTTTCTTCTGCCAATAAGTAAACATTGACTTTTTCCATTATCCCAGCTGTCAGAATCCTATCACAGTGTATGTTGCTGTTGAATTGAAGTCATCCATATGGTGATGCAGACAAGAACTAAAAAACCCACCACAAAACAGTTACTGCTTTATAATACAGTGTGTTTAAATCTTCTAGTTGTCCAGGCAGAAAGTTTCCACTATTTAAGCCTTTTTTTCCCAATAGCATATCTTGTGCCTTAGTCTCAAGACCACTAAAATCTCCTTCTCTTTGACTTCCTCCACATCAATAAGGAATATTAACCTTGTATTAAAATAAATAAATAATGGGATTTTCCAAATGATGTTTAAAAAATTACAGGGTTAGATTTTGTGTTTCTTTTACATTTGTCCCAAGTTTTACGTCTCTAGGACTTCCACTAACTTAGAACCACATATAAAATATAGGTCTGTAGCTATAAGGCAGACTTCATTTTAAAAGCTGAAAAATTCTTGTATAATCATATGTCATGCATCATTCATCATCATACATAAGCTGAAATTCTAATCATACATCTTCAGAAGTGAAATCTTGAAAACTAGCTGGAGTCACAGCATTCTCAATAGATGGAAAACCTGTTAATTGCAGAGAGGAGGTAAAGCAATCATGGCTACATTTGATTTTAGTGGAAGGAAAGCAAACCATCAAAAATATGTTGTTGCCGTCTTTGTCTTTTATTTAAAGAATAACGAATTAGAAATTGCAATTTCCTTTTGTATCACTAGATGGTATACGGTAACTGTAGGGAAGCAGAGCTCTTCAAAACATTTTTCCTAGAGTAGAGGTACTGCTGTCTCCTCTGATCCAGCTACTGCACTGACCAGACTCCTGGCCTACAGACAAAAGCAAAGCTCTTCATGATGACTAAAACTGCTTCTTGTCATACCAAAACCCTGGTCCTGTTGCAGTCTGTGGCAGAACTTGCAGAGTGGTTCTGTGCTTGTGTTTTCTGCAAAACTGCCCACTAGTTAGGCCTCCAACTCAGAGTTATATTTAAAAATTAAGAACTCTGTATTGAAGCGCTTGAAAAACACCCACACTTTATTGGAAAGGTAGCAAATCTTTAAACTGTATGTCTCAGACCATCTGAGCTACCTGCTGGGGAGCTCTCTATAGGTGTAAAAGTCCTTACTGGGACAGAACAAATGGAAATTTACGCTTGATTTTAATTATGCTTATATGAAGTACCGTGTAATCACCATGCAAGCAGCTGCTTTTGTACTATGAGGCCCATTTTTATTTTTGCATGTAGTATTTTTGAAGGATGAAAAAAAAATATCAAGCCAACATGTCCTATAGTAATTAAAAAAGGGAAAAAAAAAAAAAAGAAAAAGAAAAATTGGCAGTATAGAGAAAAAAAAAAGCAAGAAAATTATAGAACAAAGAACAGCCAGAACAAACTCAATAAAATTATTTTTTCCAGAATTTATAAGAAGATCAATGTGAATTTTAGCATTTAAGAAAAATTCTGTTGCTGAATCCAGTAAAAGGCTGGTATGACTCAGGAAAGCTTCCTTGCCTGAGCTCTTGTTAGAACCTGGTAATACTACAGCCTTAGGACATAAAAGTCTTCTAACAGATAAGATACCAGCTAACAAGCACTCCAATATCTTGATTAACAAGTGAGATGGTTTTGTTACTGTTTTATAAAAGAATTAAGAACATTTTATGCTGTTCCATTTGGGTAAACAGTTCAACAGCTTAAATGGAGCTCTTTCCACTTTTCAATTATGACAATGACATTTTAGTTTGAAAAATTTCAATTCAAAATTTAAACTTGTCTGGATGACTGTACTCTAGGCTTTATTTGTGTGAAAAGGGTCACGTAAGCAAGATTTACAGACACAATTCCACAGTTAAATCTTATTTTTCTCATTCTGTATAGGAGCCAAAATTTTCTTGGCGCTTTTTAGCAAAAAAAAAAAACCCAAACAAAAAACTATCCATTTTTCAAAGGCTACTTTGGTGGTTTGTGCTTTTTGCATTCCCTTGGTCTCTCCTATGCTTAGACTCTGTGGCTTTCTGGGTGAGAGAGCCTTTCATTATGGTGGGCAGTATCATCTGAAGCTTTCATAACAGTTTCTCAGTGTCTCCAGTTTCCACAGTACCATGAAACATTGTGGAAAAGGACTCAGTGCAGGACTCTGTTCTGCACAGCCTAACCCCTCTGTGCCTTTGCTTGCCTTGGTCTTCTCCACGGCATTTGGCAAGGTAGCGCTCTCAGTGTGTCCTTTCTATTCCAGCAGTGGAGAGAAAGAGTGGGACAAAACAGAACTCAGGAGGGAAGGGAGTGAGGAATAGAGCTTTGCTGAGTGGCGTGTAGTCTCCCAGCAATGCACCAAGGTGGTGAACAAGTTAAAAAAGAGTCTCAGACATGCAGCACCACCCTCCACTAAAACCTCCATGGCAGAAAAGGAGCCTCCCAAAAGCATGTCTCAGTTTCCAGCCTCAGAAAACAGATCCATTTTTGTATTACCGAAGACCATCAAGAGAAAATGTTTTCTGAAGATGTATAGAGCTATGGTACAGAAAAGTGACAGTAAGTAGCTATGCCACCCAAAAGTACAATTCAAAAACTACAATAGGTAGCCATATAAGTGTGGCAGCATCTCTTTGTTTCTTGAGTGAGGAATAACAACATGATAAAAGAAAATAACTAGGGTAGATCTTCCTGTTTGAAATCCCGTCACCTTCTCGGTACACTCACATCTCCCAGAGAGGTGCCTATGGTGGCTGATGGTACAACGAATTCAGGATTAGGTCATGCTTGTAATGCACTTTGCAGTTACACAGTTGAAGTAGTGCTGCCTTTGAGAAAGACTTCTTAATATTATTTGAATTTTTAAATGCCAATAATGTAGACTCAATAAATGTCTGTGAGAAGCAGTTTCTTTCTATGGCTTCACCAGACTTTTCTCTGTAAAGAAGGAAGAGAAGATAGAGTTGTTATGACAAAATCGTGGAAGGAAATTCATGCCAATCAATGCTTAAATAATTATTATAATTGCAATTTTAATGACCGTCACCTCCAAGAGCCACACAGGGTGGGGCAGCTAGAACAAATGTGATATTGCAGATGGAAACAACACAGCATTGCTTGCGTTTGCAAGTGTTTATAAAGTGTTCTCAGTGTAACAGCACAGCACAGAAAAGTGCATTTCTTAGTGGCATGAACTCAGAGCTGACAGGAGTTAATTGAGGATTTGAGGCATGCATTAATCAGTTATGCTGCACTGTCTGTTATATCTTAGGGTTTAATTAACAAAGTCAGTGAAGGGAAATAGCATCCAGAAGCCTGATAAAGGGATGCTCAGCATAGCTTGCAAAATAACCATTTGAATGTTAAAAAGAATAAAGTCAGAAGTTAATAATTCAAATTACCCACACAGCCCGCAAGCCAGTACTTACACACAACCTTGCATTTTGCAAGTGGTTTCATCAGATCCATCAGAATAGACTGCGCAAGTGAATATCTGTGTGTGTTTAACTGCCTGTTGCCTTGCAATCTGCTTGGATCAGCCCAGGGCACATATGATCGGTTTTATGCCTTCTCCTAAGAATGGAACACTGAAGGGATCGAAAACATGAGAGTGCAATTAAACCCTGCGTAGATCTTCTCCAAGGGGAAGAGAGGGACAAATCTACATGCTGGTTGAGTTCCCTGACAAACTAATTTAGAAATGGCATGAGGATGCTGCCCTGCTAGCACCATTTATCGGGAAGAGGTGCTCCAAAAGAAGATAAATGACTTAAAATCTTGAGAGAAGGGATGCATTTTCTTCAGCCTAGAGTGCAATACCCCTTCCTTCTCTGTGCTTAGGGCCTTAACTTTGTTTGTTTCCTGTGCATCTTGCTAGCTGTAGTAGCCCGCATTTTTCTGACTGAGTGCACATCAGTTCCGTGGATTTCACAGGATGACAAAAATTAGCTGCACCAACACTATATTCCTTCTCTGGACCCAAAGAAAGAGAGCAAGCAAAAGAAAGTGGAAGGCAGGGAAGGAAAGTTCACAAAAGGATTACAGTACCTTTGGGATCCCAAATTCAGGAAGTCCAGCTTTCTAATCTCTGCTCTGGCATAAACTTTACCAAATCACTAGTCAATTTATCTACCTGTGAGAAGGATTATAATACTTATCTGTTTCACAGGGGCCTTGTGAGGATTCATTAGTTACAATCCTTTGAAGATGGAAAGTACAAAGTAGTAATATTCTGCTGACACCATAATCCTCTCCAGGTTCCTAAGTGTCATCAGGGGAACTCTGAGGAAAGCAGTTGTTTCCAAACTGCAGTTACTTACCATTTATTGCTTGTTATGTATACTTGAGTTTTTATCTGCTTGGATTTTCTTTACTGTTTTTGTTTGTTTGTTTTTGTTTTTTTCCTCTTACGTTTGCTTGCTAGGATCTCAAGGGAAAATTATTTTCTTCAGTTTGTGGTGATGCTACGCTGGGCATGGCTACACTTGAGCCTTAGCCTTTGTGTGCCTTAGTTCATAATAGCTGGTCTCACTAGAATTCAAGTCAGATAGAGTGCTCTTCCAGGGCTTCCTGTGTGAATTAGGTCTCTTGGTACATCTGTAAAGTTAGCTTGGAGATTGTGATTTAAATCTGTTTTAATAATCTTGAAAAGCTTCTGGTGTATTAATGCATCATTAATTTGCAAAAATGTATATTCTTTTAAAAGGCTGAGGTAAATAGATGAGGCATTTTGTTATTTTATTCTAAGTTCTCATATGGGCTGCATTTTTAGAAGTGTCCCAATTATGTGGAGCATTGAAAGCTGGGGGAGGAGCAATGGAATAAGGTATTCTTGCTTCTTGACTTCCAGCAGTGCTGATGAAAGCCTTGAGGGGTTCATACTAGAAAGAGGTAAGGAGTCTCAGTTCACCACCCTTCCCAGTTTTGAGTAGGATGTTACTTTGTGCTCAGTTTTGGCCCTTGTTCTTGCTGGATAGCGCTTTATTCTAGGTTTAATTTAACTTATTGTATTTAATTTATTCAGACGTATGATGATCACTTCTTCACTGTTATCCTCTCTTCAAGAGAGTTGTGATAGGCTTCTTTAAATTCAGGTAAAAGAAATGGCTGCACAATTTCCATTAACTTTGAAACAAGCTCTGAAAAATCTCATTTTGCATGTCTCTATTTTGTGTCACTGTTTGGCACTGCTGACGTTAGCTGTGTATTGGGTAATGCCACAGGGACACCCTCACAGCCAGCATAGCTCAGTGCCATCCTGTGGAGTTTAGCAGACTTTCAGTTACATCAGCAATGAATAATGTGTAGCCTTTAAACTACAAAGCATGTAAATGGCAAGATGACTAGGGTGCATCTATCCCCAGTATAAATTCCTGGATTTATACAAAGGTCTAAATTTATGGCATCTATTTACTTGCGAGCTCAATGCTGCCCCCATTAATAACTTTAAGCAGGATGCTGCAACTGTGTTAGTCTACTGATCATGGATTAAATTAATTGCTGTTGTAAGAACATATAGTTGCTTGAGTTCCAGTGAAGTGACACTGGGTTACACCTACTGCAGAATCATTCGTATGATTTCATCCAAGACTCCAACACAAATGGATAGTGAAACAAAGTTGAATCACACTGTAATGTCTTAAAGAGTGAGCAGTAAGACTACAAGAGCATGCAGATACGGATGAACAAATTAACTTACTTCTAAATCATATTACAGACTCCAAAAGGCTATAGATTTCAAAGATTAAGCAAGACATTTTATAGGATGCATAGTACACTTGGTTTGAGAGAAGATGGTGAATTGACCTGCACTTTTATTGCATTTCCATAACATGGAAGGTATTTATGGGTTTTTAAGGCATGTGAACAGTTGTGTACATTCTCACACATACAGCGGTGGATGCTTCATGCTTTGTGTTCTGTCACAAGATTTCTGTGATGCTCATGCCCAGCAAAGGAAATATTCTGTGTAGGTTCAGATAAATTAGTGCTAGTGGTTTTGTTTCAGCTTGATGTGATGTCAACTAATTGTGTTGATGGAGCAATTCTTTGCAATGCCTGGCTTATACCTCATTACTCCCACTTTGGTTTCTAGTTTGCTCTAGAATAACATCAGGAGTGATAGATTACAGAACTCTGCAGGAGGAGCAGAAAGCTTTGCTGGCTCTGCAGAGGAGTATTTGTGACTCAGGGTATCTGGACAGATCTAGTGGACAGCTTATGCTTGCTAGGTAAGTGCAGAAGCTGTATATTTCTGCTGAAAAGCTGAGTGGTGGTATGACTGCTCATTCTATAGCTTTACCTGATATCATCAGGCTTCCTTTTTCACTGATGTTCGTGGTATCTATCATCATTCCTCTTCGATTAGCTGAAGAGCTGCTGAATTTTCTTTAGGAGCCCAGATTCTGTGGCATTGTTTTTCATTAATATTATCTCCAGCAATGGGATAGAAAGCTCTTGTACCTAAAATGAGGGTGTGAGAGAGCCTGCAGCTTTACATAGAGCAAGAATTTATAAAGGAACATTCTTTAACCGGTTACCCAGCTAAGATGTGGTAGTAGTCAAGATCTCTCTTGAAAATATGAAAGCTTGTGTTGGAGACGCACCTGGCAATGATAGTAGACTGAGAAAGGTAGAGGAGGGAGGACTTGTATTTTAAACTCATTTAAAATTGTTAACTTGGTTTAAACTAGACACACAGTCTAGTTGTGACAGCTTAAGAGCTGATGCTCATAGTTGAGTGCCCACAACTGTCTTTATATAAACTTCTAAACCAGAAGAAAGTGGATCAAATCTAGGTCACACTGAGTGAGATATGCCGCCCATTTAAGTCTATGGAGATGTAGGTAGGATTCAGATGCTCATGTACAGGTGTTTTGTGCCTCTCGAGATGCTGTAGGGTTTCTGAGACACCTACTTGGGGCTGATACATCTGACACTGGGCCTTTAGGATACCCATGTCCCTCTGCAGTGGTAGCTGGACTCCGGGCAGGCTGTCCCAGGACATCTCGGATGGCACTTCGTGTGGTAGTCAGGCAGCTGCACTAAGCTCCCGGGCAGTACAGTCAGGAATGTCTCTGGATTAATTCAGTTTACCCTGAAGTAGGCACCAAAGGTAGGAAACAATTGCTGCGACATCTAATGTAATTTCAGAGGGTAGCAGAGTATCACACACCGCTGCAGATATGGCACAGGCCTTACAGGAGACCCATGTCCTTTTTGATGTGATGTTTGGAAGTCATATGGGATATGACAGGGAACGTAAACTGGCCCTGGACCTGCCTTTGGACAACTTAATCACCCTCCAGGCTGTATTCACCAGTTCTGCATTGATAATAAAAGGACTGTAGACACTAACCTGTTCAGACACCTCCACGGAGACAGTGAAAATTACACATACTCATCTCAGACTGAACCTCATCCTTTCCCTCAGAGCTGAAACAGACAGGTCACACACACAGGCTAACTTGGCCAATGGGTTATGCCCCAGTAAGCCACCAGCTCCTGCTCCTGGGACTGTCCTTTCTTCCTGGGAATTACATTTGGCCATGCCCAAGCACATACGTGGTGGTAGAAGCCAAAGTTCTTCAGGGCAGCTGTCAGCAAAAGAGAGGCTGTTGCTAACAGAACTGATAGTTCCCACGCTGGTCAAGGCTGCCATGGCTCTTTTACCCTGACAGTAGATGCTGAAGAATTGCATCACATGAGCTTACACTTGTGATCTTTTTCATATATAATGAAATAGATATAAAGATTGCTGCTGAATGATGGCAGCAAGGGGACTGTACAATGCATTCAAGGCACACCAAAGTTTCCATCTTTTCACTGTCCATCTGTGGGTTGCAAGGTGGAATAACACCATAATAGAATAATTACCATAATATTCTTTGACAGTTGAAGTCCTGCTGATAGTTGAGCATATTTAAATTAGGAGATGCCATTTCTCATTATGGAGTAAAAGACAGTATTGTTAACTGCCAGTACCCATAGCTTTACAGGTAATTGCAGCTATGTATGAACCATGCTCTTGTTTGATTAAATTGGTTTACCCAATAATTGAAGGCTTATTGTAATATAATCACAATTGTAATATACTATGTTATTTCTGAACAAAGGAGAAGTAAAGGCTAAAGGGTATCCAGTGGAGCAAACTACCTCCTGCATGCAAATAAATTATCCAGTTGACATTATAAACAAGAAGCCAAAGTTCTGCCAAACTTGCAACAAAGAAATCATTATCTTTCTGGCCTGTATATTGAAGAACAATAATCTGTATTTCCAAAATTAAAACCATAATTAAGCTATTATTATGAGTCCACAACGCAAGAATGAAGAAAATGGTAGGGTTAGGCCCCTCTGAGTCTCAGATCCCCAATTAGTAACCCCTGAATCAGTGGTTCAAATTTTTCCCACATAAGGATTGCTTCGCCTGACTGTCTGTTAGTTATGGAGGCATCACCCCATCGGCCAGCTGAGTCACTGTAGCACTTTTCTCATTACCCACCTGCCAAGCAGGACACTGCCGGGAAAGACAAAGTCTAGTTGGGATGTACTTCCAATGCCCTGGGAGGTGACTCGGGCTCCATTTGTTACTGGAAACCAGAAAACTATACAGGAGCCTTCTGACCAGTAAACAATGGTCACAGACTTTTTTTTTAGCTAATAAGCTGAAATAATTTCTCATGCCCTTCTTCAGGGTGACATTTCACTTTCCTTTGGGTACATCTGGGAGTCTTTGTCTTGGTCATTGTGTCTAAACAGAATAATGGAAAATAGAGTAAAAAAAGACAGAGGTGATTTTTCAATGTTTGTTCTACAAAGCAGGCCCTCTAAGTCACAACTGAGAATATACAGGTGGGTGTGTATGTGTGTATTTGTCTACATCCTTATTATTGTCAGATGTTAAGGCCAAGATCTTCATAACTCTTATGCTTCGTGTGTGTTTCTAATGAGTCATTGGATTTAAAAAGAAAATATCGTTCAGATTATATGGACATAGTGACAAATAGTAAAAGTTAGTAAGAAGTCCCTTGATAAGTCTTCAGCATCACCTAAACTTCTATAGAAAATAAATGGGTGAGAACACTATAGCTAAGGAATTTGCTGTGTTATCTAAGATGGCTGACAGTGCAAAAATAACTTCAAATTTTGACATACAAAAGTGCAGTGATTCAGAAAATATGGAGAACATTATTAATAGGACTCACTTGCATCCTATCTGCAGGTTTAAGGCTGAAACTGATTGAGCAAGGAGTCTGGACTGCCCTGCCTGGGTAGGATGGAAACAAAAGCAAGATGACTAGGGATTTTTTTTGGTTTTGTAGTAGAAACTTTGAGGGGAAAACATGATCCAGAGCAAGAAGTAAAGAAGTCCCAGGTAAAATATGTTTTATTGGCATATTGTCATCACCAAAATTTCTATCCCATCTGTTATTCATGTAACTTCATTATTTCTCACTACTTCCTCCAGTCAAAGAGCTGATAATTACTGAACTGGGAAACTGTCTCTCTCTTGTGATTCATATCCTTCAGTTATGATGTAAGGAAATGTCTTTTGGCAGAGAGTGTATTACTGAGAAGTTTGTTGTGCTAGAGAAGTTGTAAACTTTTTAGACTGCTGTGAAGTCAGTGATTGCTCAAGTGCATAAACACATCCATCCCTCGACTCCACTGCCTCAGACTAACACTTTATATTGCCAAAATCTATAAGCCTTCACAGCAAGTTGGGAACAACACAGCCTTGAAACCAGTAGCTAGGTGCTTTTTTGCCTCTCTGTCATACCTTTGAAGTGGCTCCTTCAATGGCTGCCTTTTTCAAAACTGCTCCTTCCTTGTGCACAGATCGGTTCTCCAGCCACATCCCTTTCTGTGCTGCATGCCTGTGTTTTTCTGGTGAGGATATGTAATGCTGCTCAGATGCTGAGGCCACTCACAAGTCCAAGAGATCTTGAAACACGTTTGTTTTCTTTTAAGTAGATGTTCCTTCCTGGCCACATGATCCTAATTGCTTTAGTGTGCATGGCCTAAACTGGGACAGTTACACAGTAGGAATGCTGCTCTGCTGCGATCCCTGCTCCAAACTGGGACAGTCAGCTGTGAACCCAGCTGTCTACTAGTTCAGTGAAATGTCACTGTCCTGGATCTTGGTATTTGGAGTAGATGTCTCTCCCTGTCTCTTTACATGTGTTTGTTTTTTTACTTCTAGATCACAACATATGCATGAAATGCCACATCTGCTTGGGTGGGCATAGGCATTGATGCACCTAGCTGAGGATTCAGTCCCCAGATTTGCTTTTTAATTCTGACTGCATTAGATAGCCCTTTGTTCTGCTTTCTGAGGATCCCTGTATGGATTCCTTGTTTTCAGGATACACTGTGAGGGGTGAGACTATTGCAATATTGAGAAGTGCCATACGTGACAGGGGAGGAAGGCTAGCTCCAAGGCTTTCAAGAAATCCAGGACAGTCCTTCATTTTTGTTAATTTTAGATTCACAGAATCACAGAATGTTAGGGGTTGCAAGGGGCCTCAAAAGATCATCTAGTCCAACCTCCCTGCTAGAGCAGGATTACCTAGATCAGGCCACGCG
>WUAM01000038.1:554360-598347 GCA_024336885.1 Actenoides hombroni
TGGACTCTCTCCAGTAGCTCCCTGTCTTTCTTGAACTGGGGTGCCCAGAACTGGATACAGTACTCCAGGTGGGGCCTAACCAATGCAGAGTAGAGGGGGAGGAGAATCTCCCTCGACCTGCTGGCCACACTCTTCTTAATGCACCCCAGGATGCCACCGGCCTTCTTGGCTGTAAGGGTGCATTGTTAGCTCATGACCATATTCTTGTCCACTGTGACTCCCAGATCTTTTTCCCCAGAGCTGGTCTCCAACAGATCAGCCCCCAACCTATACTGATATGTGAGGTTGTTCTTCCCCAGATGCAGTACTTTACATATGCCCTTATTGAACTTCATTAGATTTCTCCCTGCCCAGCTCTCCAGCCTGTCCAGGTCACGCTGGATGGCAGCACAGCCTTCTGGCATGTCAGCCACACCTCCCAGTTTTGTATCATCATCAGACTTGCTGATGGTACACTCTATCCATTTGTCCAGGTCATTGATGTATATATTGAACAGCACTGGACCCAGGACTGACCCCTGGGGAACACCACTACCCACAGGCCTCCAGCTAGACTCTGCTCCACTGACCACAACTCTCTGGGCTCTGTCCTTCAACCAGTTTCCAATCCATCTCACCACGGAACCATCCAAGCTGCACTTCTTAGGCTTGGCTGCGAGGATATCATGGGAGACAGTATTGAAAGCTTTGCTGAAGTTGAGATATACCACATCTATTGCCCTCCCTTCATCTATCCATCTAGTTGTGTCATCATAAAAGGCTATCAGATTAGTCAAGCATGACTTCCCTTTGTTGAATCCATGTTCACTACTCGTGATAAGCCTCCTTTCCTCAATATGCTTTGAGATGGTGACAAGAAGAGGCTGTTTCATCACCTTTCCAAGATTGGAGGTGAGGCTGACCAGCCTATAGTTAACTGGGTCCTCCTTATTTAGCTTTTTGAAGACTGGGATGACATTGGCCTTCTTCCAGTCCTCAGGCACCTCTCCTCTTCTCCAGGACCTCTCGAAGATTATGGAGAGCGGCCTAGCAATGGCCTCTGCCATCTCCCTCAGCACTTCGTTTAATGTATATATGTATATCTTAAGATGGCAGAATTAACATTTCTCAAAATCTCATCTGTGTACCTAAAGAGGGACTGCTGGGGTGGCCCTGCATTGCCATATCCCATTCATCTGCTGAGGGGCACTGGGGGTATTATGCACAGAGGTGGGTGCCTGGAGGAGCCGGTGGAGCTGCGATGTGACTGTGCACACTCTCTTGTCTCTTCCCTCACATTCATGCTGGCTGGAGCGATCTGCGGTGCTCAGCTGCCATCTGCGCCCAAGTCCAAGCTGAAGAAGCTTTCCTTGAGCTAGACAGGGTTGCAGCAAAGTGTGGCACAAGGTATGTACATCTCAGCTGCCTTAGTCATTAATGAGGTCCTCTAGAAACTGCTTTCCTGCTGCTGAACGTGAGGGTTAGATCAAGTAGAATGTTAGAGGCAGCTCTGCTCTTCCAAGCAGTGTCCTTCAGGTGCGATGTAAAGCTGCAATCCTGACTGCTAGCAGGTACCACTGATCTGGTGGTACATCTTCTGTATGGAAATAGTACTGTCCTGCTGAGGATTTAAAAAATCCTAAGTTGTGTCTCTGCACTCTTCCTCCCCACAAAATCATGAAGATGATCTAAAAAATTTATGTTTAGAAAGTAAAACAAGCCAGTCAATGAGCAGCAAAAATAAGGAAGCCAGTTTTCCTCCGGATTTGTGTCTTCAAGTCCCAGCCCTTCCCTTTTTCCCCCAGTGACCCTGCCTCTGCTGCATACTCCCCACAGCACCCTTGCAGGCAAGTCCAGAAGTCTGTACCTGCTGCCTGGCAGACCAGGATCTGTCTGCCAAATGCTTACCTTGTACAAACTTAATTTTCTTGGATTTGTTTGGGGTTTTTTTTCCCCAAATCAGGGTGAAACTGACCAGCAAGCTGAAAAGTTGCTGGGACAGCTAGCTGCCAGATGGTCATCATGACAGCACAAGTATTGTTTCTCTAAGAAAGGAGATGATAAAGTTTATGTTTTGTGTTTGTCTACTGAATTTGGAGGCTCCAGTGTTTGCTTGAGCCACTGGGAAGCAAGAAGGGTAAATTATGTTTAGAAAAAAAAAATAGGAAAGGTGTTATTCTTGTCTAAATGTGTGAATGCAGGAGCTGGGAATACAAGCACTGCATATCCTGAGAAGGGGTAAAGTTACAAACAGGCTTGAGATGGGATGGAAAGGATATTTTAGTTTTACCTACCTAGATTTCTCAATGTGTTTGCCATGTACTGGTTTTTGGAGTTGTTGTTTTTTTTTTTGCTACTTGCCCTCAGTCAGTATTATTGTTTATTACATCCAGAAACAGGGAAATGTATACATATAAAGAATTCCTTAGTTCTATTTCATTCAGCTGATTCCTATTTGTGGCCATATCCCTCTCATCCTTGGCAATGTTGCTGTATGTGTGGGAACAGTTTTCTGGAGTTCATTTTTCTTGAGCTTTGACCATTTTCTGTGCTTTTGCCTGAACTATTTCAAGTTAGAGCACCTCTTTCTTGAACTGTGGTACCTTAAGGGGACACTTTGCTTCAGCTGAGACTTCTAGCAGTACTAAGTAGAACAGAAGAATTGCTTCGTATATATTACAGGCTATATTCTGCGTGTGTTTCCCAGTATGATGTTTGCTTTCTTTTTTGCTATCATGACACTGTTTGCATTCACTGTGTGAATTACCACTGCTACCTAAGGGGCCTTTTCTTGTTACTTCATGAATTCGTATATTCCTGCCTTCATGAAGTGCTCTGCATTCTCCCCTTTGAATTTCATCTTGCTGCTTCACAGAGGCCCATGGGAACCTCCTCAGCCTTTGGCTGCAGCCTTCTGAGAGACTCATTTTTGTGCTTAGCTGAGCAAAGAGACTCTGTGAGCTTTAGATCAGCTTCAGGTGAACTCATACGAGGGAACATGTGTTTGTGCTGACAGCTTTACATAGAGTTATAAGTCACTGTTGTTGTGTACACAAAAAATTATATGCAAGGATACCTTGACTACAGATCTGTGTCACTGCATTAAAAAATCAAGTTAAAAGATGTCTAAGAAAATATTCAGTGCTGTCAATGCATCCTCTAAGCCACTTGATCTAGATGCTTTGCATTGCCTGTAGCCTTATGGCAAGCAAAACATACCCACTTTTCAAATTAATATTGAAATTCCTTTTGATACTGTCACCTATTTTTCAAAACACGGTAGTTATTGCTCTTCCCTGGGGTAGACAGCTGAAGGGTGATGAGGATGCTTCTGCAGCTCCCACTTGTAGTAAGAAATAATACAATGTATGACGCTTCTAGCATGAGTTTTTGTGAAGCAATGTTTGAGTAAAAACTGGTTACAAAACACACGAAGTATGATTTATAGGACTGAAATTATGACTGTCCAGCATTCCTGAGCGATGAGTTATTTATTCTTCTAGTCAGAAGACAAAGCTTTCTATATTGAAAAATAGTTTATACCTCTTTAATTACAGCTTAGGTACAATGTGGACACTGTGCTTTTTAACCACCCACTGACAGTCACTAAAGTGCAGTGGACCTGCATTTCCTAATGTATGAAATTGCTCCTAGGATTCTGCAGGACCCATGAGAAAATTGCAAAGAATTCTTACTTATCCCTGAACAAGTGTGTCTTGGCTGAATAATACTTCTAAGTCTTTCTAAAAGCTTCATTCTTAAGATCTTATATTGAGATGGCCCCCTAATGGTGTACCAGAATCTCAGCTTAAGGTGCCCAGCTGACTTTCAAATACTTACTTTTAATTATCGTTCTTTTCTTTCTCCTGGGATTAATTTTGAAAACGTAAGTCTCAGGGTGTATGTGCCCAAGAAATTGGCTTATATTGACATTTCTCCCTTCTATAAAAAAAAGCAGAACAAACCAAAACAAGAAATTGATCTCTCAAGCAAGATTTCCACTGCCATGAGAATACTTGGTTCTCTTTTCTACTTCCCTCTAAGCAGCAAGCACAATATGCATTAGGTACAGCAAATGTAAGGCTGTAGGAAAGGGGATGTGAAAAGAAACAACAGATAAGAGATGCTAATTACATCATTTGATGCGCTACTGAAGCTCAGATAATACTAGTAAGGTAAAAGGACTCATAAAGAATAGAACATTTACTTGTGTTTAAGATGATCTGGAGAGCTATCACCAAAAGATACGTCAAAGAGGATTTGTGAGGAGGTAGAATGGTGAGTTGCTCAGCCCTTACTATTAATTAACATGCATGAAGACTTTTCATTTATTACAAATTCCATTAGGAAGTGAGCTGAGTGTCTGTGGTCGTGAGAATGATACAGAAATAACACGATATATTGCAAACATGCAGAAATGGGACAAACCTGTAGCTCAAGAGGTCAGAGGGATTCATTTCAGGGATGACTACAAGAGACTAAGATGTGTGAATCCTCCCTCCCAGGCTTTCAAGGTATTTAAAAATATAATGGTGGCTCATCTAATGTACTCCCTCTTTAGAGGGATTTGATCCAAAATCCAGTCTCCACCAGTCCTTCCATCCCTGACCCTGCACATACACACGGGACATCCAAATCATGTGATCTTGTTTTCAACAGAACTGGGTTAGTTATCCTGCATATGGCCCATCTACTGAACAGAAATCAGGCGCTGGTTGGTAGAAATATGCTTCAGAAAGAAGTAACTAGAATCTGGAAAAAATAGAAGGCCATCACACTCTGAGAAGAGTTAAAATCACTCTTCAATGGGAGGGGGACACCGGAAGAGTAGTAATATCTCAGGTACTGTTAGTGAATAGCATGACAGCAAGATGAGCATCTGACATAGAGGCATCATCACCAGAACTGACAGAATTGTGCACTTCAGCCACTGTTCAAGAAACCTCCTGGTTTAAAAATAGAATGAGTAACAGCTCCTTGCCCAGCCATTTGGTCCCTGCGTTGCAAAACCAGATGCTCTTCTGTCAGCTAGTTGAGGATTAACAGTGGGGCAAAAGGGGTGGTAAAAGGATGACCTTGGATTTATTTATTATTTTGGGCATCACTTTTTGAATAACTAGCAGGGATACACTGATATCTGTCAGTGTCATGTGGAGATTTACCCATTTTTATTCCCCTCCTGCTGTCTGTAACTCTAAATCCTGTTTCCAGAGAACAGAATTATTAGAGTAGCTATATGACAGATTTTGTTGTCATTTACTCACTGGAGGCTTCTTTTATGAACAAAACATCACCATGAAAAATAACTTCCTTTATCATTTTGAATCATGTTTTTGCCGCAAGATGTTTTTTGAAGTTTCTACCATTGTTCTACTTTGACACCAGATTAAAACAGTATGTTATTTCTTATAAAAAAGGAACAAACCCTTGAGCAGGTAATGTTGTTTGGCCTGAGAAATTTTATCCACATTTTCCTTTTTCAAAGAAGTCTATGTTATGGTCTGATGTATATTTCTACAATGCATTGATAATATAGTGAGAATCAAACCATTTGTGAAACCAGGTATTTTGTGCTCTAGCATAAAGTAGAAAGGGGAGCTGCCCTCCAATTTTTCAGTCACAAAAAGAAAACCTAAAACAACAAAAGCAGTTCCTTAATCTCATGCTCTGGAAAATACCTGTTTCACTAATGTAAAGTATTGGTTCCTGTACCAGCTCTTCCTGGATAATGGCTGTGCGAACAGCTGTAGAATTTTATTGATCTGTTTAGCCATCTACTATGAATGAGTAGAGATTATTTCATCATAGATTAAATAATAGTGACAGTATGTTTTTCATCTTCTTGCTTACCTGCAGCCAACCATCCCTCTGTTTCCATTTCTGCATTAATTTATCTCATCTCTGGTTTCCTCCTATAGGCACATCAAGAACTAAACAAATTGACACCTGTTGGTTTAATTCTGGGATTGTTTATCCTAGTGCTTTATTCCCTTTATAGAAGAAAGAGCAGTTGCTGTTGCTAATTTCATTTGCATCACCTTTTCAAAGGTGGTGGACCAGCTGACAACACTTTTCCCTCCTGTCCCTGTTATATTGCATCCTAATTTTGTGGTACATGCAGAATTTCTTCTGCCTCCACAGCACTGATTACAGAAAAAGTTGTGCTGGCAATTTTATCCAAGAGAGACTGCTGACCCTACCCTCCTTTCCCCAGGCTGAGGCTCTGTGATTACAAGTGAGTCTGGTAGTAAAACCATTTGGTTTCACTTTACTTCGTAGTCTTCATAAGAAGAAACAACTGAAGTAATATAAACAAAGGAGAGGTGTGGAGAGAATGAAAAAGGGGAGACTCAGAAGTCAAATGTACTTTGACACTCAGGTGGCAGTTCATAGAATTGTCAAGGTTGAAAAAGACCTTCAAGATCATTGAGTCTGACCATTAACCCTACTCTACCAAGTCCACCACTAAGCCATATCCCCAAGCACCACATCTATATGGCTTTTAAGCACACCCAGGAATGGTGATTCAACCACCTCCCTGGACAGCCTGTTCCAATGCCTGACAACCCTTTCAGTGAAATTTTTTTTCCTGATGTCCAGTTTACATCTTCCCTGGTGCACCTTGAGGCCATTCCCTCTTGTTCTATCACTAGTTACCTGTGAAAGAGGCCAGCACCTACCTCTCTACAACCTCCTTTCATGTAGTTGTAAAGAGTGATAATATCTCCCCTCAGCCTCCTTTTCTTCAGACTAAATAGCCCCAGTTCCCTCAGCCACTTCTTATTGGACTTGTTCTCCAGGCTTCACCAGCTTAGCTGCTCTTCTCTGCTCTGCTCCAGCACCTCAATGTCTTTCTTGTATTGAGGTGCCCAAAAGTGAACACTGTACTTGAGGTGTGGCCTCACCAATGCTGAGTACGGAGGGACAATCACCTCCCTGGTCCTGCTGGCCACACTATTTCTAATACAAACCAGGAAGCCGTTGGCCTTCTTGACCACCTGGGCACACTGCTGGCTCATTTTCAGGCACTTGTCAATCAGTACTCCCAGGTTGCTTTCTGCCAGCTTGTCAGTGAGGATACCCCAAGGTGGATCAGAAGGAGAGGAATGATGGTAGTGCCAAAGAAAAGGAGAGCAAAGGACACTTGTATGGAAAGTGGAGAGGTCAGAGGGAAGAAGCAATAATAGAGGTGAACGTGAGACCACTCTTTTCTTCTATGTTTGACCACAATGACCAGAGTTTCAAAAGTTCAGCTGGAACTGAATTCAGAAGATATATGTACCTAACAAAGGCCAGTCAGAAAGGACAATGGTTAATGACCCAAAGTCAGATCCATCTACAGTGTCTATGTGAGCTAAGCAGGATGGAGTAATTTAGACGTATGTGCAATGTAAGAGCAGATGTGTGCATGCACCGAAAGAGAAAGGTGGCGAGTGATATACCTGTTACTAACCTTTTCATGAACAAGCCAGATTGGATGACGTAAGGTTTAGATGAAAACAGAGCCACAAGATGCTGAAATACATCTAAAGGCTACTCCCAGGAAATGCATAGTAAATTCTAAAAGGCAGTACCAGATGGCCAATTTCAAAGATTCTTAAAGGTCTGTTTAAAGATGTTTAACAAATGTTCCTCAGTCAAGATGCACTTCCAACCAACCTTCTACAGGAATGCAGAGAGTTGATTTTTAGGAAATTGAATCACTGTCTTGTGTATGAGGGATTGATAGAGACATTTTTAGTACTCTGAAATGCTTTAGAGAACAGCATCAACAAAAATATCGTCTACCCGTGAAAAAACAGAAAATTCTGAGCCAAACCAATCAATGGGTACTCCTGTTTCTGAAAGGCAAATACAATTAGCATTCCGTATCTAAAAGAGCAGGCCTAAATCCACTAGGCATACCACAGCTAAGTTAGAAGAGGGAAATGTAAGGGACAGACAGGTTATTGTAATGGTGAACAAACATGCTGACTTACCTTCTCTTTAAATTATGCCAATTTATTACAAATAGTAGGAAAAATATAATCCCCCATTAACAAGAGGTCATAAGGGAGAATTATTTGAGGATTTGTAACTTCAGAGTAAGCTTGCCATGTAAGAATGCAAGGTTTTTACCATGTAAGCTTTGTGCTGAGTAACAGCAATGAAGTATCAGGTCTGAGCTGGAAAATGTGACAGTACTGCCCAAGCTCTCGCGGTTGGACTTAGGAAAGCCTGAAACTGCAGCTTCAGCTGATGCTTGCAGAATGTCACTGTGAAGAATGGCTCCCATGATCTACTGCTATGTCATGCTGTGCAGAATTTTTTGTTTGAATTCTTGCAACTTCATGTGAACCATGTGAACTAAACCCAGGGCTGTCTCTGAAAATAACAATGTATAGCAATTAAGTACAAGAGTCATGGTACATTCATGCTGCATCATAAAGTTTAGGCTTCAATACGTTTCAGAGCCTAAAACCACAGAAACAAAAAATAAATTACAGTGACTCATGAGGGCTGTAGAAGAATACTTCTGAATTAATAACAATATTCATGTGCTACTTTCCCATCAGCATATCAACCACAAGTATTCAGAGGCAGCTGGTAGATGGTATGACACAAGACTTTCACTGTGGGGGGATGACTGGTGATGGTGGTGGTGCCATTCTGCTGATGGGTCCTTCTGCTGCCACTTTACTACAAGGCACAGCAAAACCTGTCATTTATTCAGTGCATTGATCAGCCTGACAGATCTGCTCTTGTGGCTCAGAATAAAGCTGCTGGGACAATTTCAATGAAGGGTTCAGCAGTTCAGAGCTTAAACCATTTATGATACCTTAACACTGGATTCCCTTATTCAGGTGTTCACTAACATGGTACCAGGTGAGAGAACAAGCTACAGCTTGGTCAGACAGATCTGAAACCTGGGCCATAACAGTTGCTTTTCTGCATTTTTCTACCTCTTAGTTTCTCATTATAATTCCCTGAGCAGTTTAACTGTCAGTAATAGGACCTCATTTGTATATATTTACTGACCATAACTGTTATTTAGTATCTTATTCCAGAAACGTTCTTTAATAATTAACACACTATGGATTTGACTGACAATTAGCACCCATTCAATTTAGCTTTCATGTTAAGAAAAGTTTTTCATAATCCTAGTCTGTCTGTAATCCTTCACTGGAAATTACTTCAAATTGACTCAGGGATTTGAGGTATTTTGTAACTGGAAGGCAGTTGTCAGGAAAGAAGTTTCACACAAATTTAGTCACGACTACTTGCAGTTCTTAATCAGATCTTCTCCAGTAAGGTCCTAAGATTCTCCATTAGCTCTTACTTAGCATGTAAGATGATTGACTTCCGATTTTACATATTTATTGCTGCATGGGAAGAAAGTATCATTGCAATATATATTTGACCTACAAAGGTCCATATTCTTCTTCAGTTTCTTGGGAGTTCCAATGGAGTAGTTCACCTGCCATCAGGGTAGTCTACATCCTGTGCCAGGATTGGAGAAACTTTTGGTTGCCCAGATGAGCTGGATGTACTTTTTAATGCTTCACCATGGTTACAGGAAATATTATCAAATATTATCCTGTCTGGGAGGGAAAAACGTGACAGCAGCTTCCTTGATCATTTCCAGAAAAAGTCATATCATGGTTTTACAGGTACTATTGCTATGAATTATTATTGTGATGAGCCAAATTCCTTTTACATTTTATCCCTTGATGAATATTGGAATGCTACAATATTCCACGTCGTGCTCTTGGTAAGACAAACCAGCTCTCTTGTCACTACTACTTGTGTAGGGAGGGAAAGGCACACTGGAGTTTGTGATAAAGGTTTATGTGGCAGTGTATAACAAAGCTCACATTTGTATCCTAAATTCTTTTATTTTCCTTTCACCCTCTTTTTTTTTTTTTTTTTTTTTCTTCAGTCTGTAGCTTTTGAACTACTTGATGCTGCTTTTCCAGTCTGCTAGATAAACAGCATTTCTCTGATTCCCCCACGTGTTGTAGTAGAGAGTATCTGAGATCGGGGACATTCTGGGTTTAGCTCCTTGTTTTGCTTTTTCCTCTTTTTTTTATTTCCCCTCTGAACACTCTTGTTCATTTTTGTGGTTTTTGCTTGTGCTTTTATCAAGAGCTGTCTTCCATCTGAAACACCTTTGCTATTTAACTCTTATACTTAATTAAGGCAGGGGAAAGACACAATCCTACTGGTTAGTTTTAAGAGTTGTAGACAAAACTCTCCCACGTTCAGTTATTTGTGTGGTCCAGCTGGTGATCTGGTTTGCTGAATCCAACTAGGGGCATTTAATCTGGCCAACAACCTGTCCCTGGAAGAAGTAAATTGAGCCATAAATCCTTCCTGAGCAGATGAATATCCCCATCTGCCTACCAGCACCACAGAGAGATGGGTGACTGCAGCTGCAGGAGAGGGCTTGATAGGACAAGAAGAAATAGCCTCAAGTTGTACCAAGGGAGGTTTAGACTGGATACGAGGAAAAGTTTCTTCACAGAAAAGGTTGTAAAGCACTGGAACCCACTGCTCAGGGAAGTGATGGCATCATCATCCCCGGAGGTATTTAAAAGCTGTGTAGATGTGGTGCTGATGGCCATGTTTTAGTGGTGACCTGGCAGTGCTGGGTTAACAGTTGGACTTAAAGGTCTCTTCCAACCAAAATGATCCTATGATTCTAAGCACCAAGTGCTGCTTTCTGTTGTGATGCCAAGCCCTCTTAGCCCAGAACTGTTGCTTGCACCTCATGTCAGAGATGCCAGCCTCTGAGTTTGGCAGCAGCAGGATTTCTCCTTTCCTCTCTCTGCCTTCCTTCAGCTTCACCCTGAGCCTCAGTGCTGAGCACAGGCCCTGCACCCTCCACTTCTCTGAGACCAGCTTCTCCTCAGCTGCTGCTGCCAAGAAGGTGGGAAGATGCTGTTGGAGGAAGATGACTGCTGCTGCCAGGATCAGTGGTGGGAGACTGAGACCAGCTCACTCTGTAGAAGGGTGCAGACAAGTTATGTGATGAAGCTGGGAGCCCACAGATAGCCACCCCCACTCCAGTTTCCCACTGTTAGGTTCCTCTCGCAGGCATTCAGCACACCTTGCTTTTCTCTCTCACCCATTCAGACTTCATCATACGTGATATGTTACATGCATGTGATACTCATGTCTGTAAAATTCTTTAACATTTAGGTCTTCTCACTAGCAAAAATGTAATAGATGCATATAATCAGGAACTGGTTACAGAATGTTTTGAATAGTTCTCATGAAAGCTGGAGACAAGCTGTGGGAGCCTTAAACACCGGTGTTATTAAGACTACTGCATCTATAAACATATCATTTTGAGACAAAGCTCTTACAAAGCAAGATGTAGGAAACTATCCTGCATCACCATCTGGATGCTTCAGATGTTCCTTCAGGAGTCACTGAAGCCTGTTGCTAAGGCTTCCTCAGCCTGAGAGACTTGCTTCAATGCTGGGCATAGTATTTTTTGAGCTCAAACTTACTGTGAGAAACAGAAATAGTGAATAGGGTCAGGAACTGGCTGGGAAGGCTCTCCTGACACGTTTTCTAGTCCATGGACCACACTGGGCAGGCTGTTACTCCTGTGAGAGCTGTCCTCGCGAAAAGAATGACAATGAAACATAGTCTGTGAAGCATGTGTGTTCCTCAACGTATTTCTGTAAAGGGTAAAGCCATTTCTGAGGAGAGAGGCAGTGTATAGTATGGCCTGTGCTTTGCTTGTGGGTCATTCAAACCACTAACATAATCATGATGATACCGAGGGGTTTGACTTGTCCCCTGATCAGCAGAAATGTTCACCTCTGCTGTGTCAGAGAAGAACTAGAACAAGAATTTAAGTAAAATTGGGGAAAATTTTGTAAATTCAATTAATGAACAGATTTATTGTTGTGAATACTCTTGCACTAGATGCGCATTTTGGACATAAACTGTGTCCTTTTCTGTCTGTGAAGCTATGAAATGGTTTCCTCCCCCTGTAGAAAAAGTGACACCATCACTGTGAAAAACGCATCCTTACATGATCTATTTTTCTGGTTTTTATTAACTCAACATTGTCTCCTACAAATACGATTTGTCATTCACCAGAAGATTTGAAATGTAGACTTAAGTTACACATAGGTATAAAAAGCATAAAACAGCACACACAGTATCACTGTTTAGACCAGAAAACATTGTGTTGTCCCACAGATAAGAGCGGTATTCAAGCTCAGCTCTGTTGCCTTCTGCCTCAGGGATTCAGTCTTCAAAGCTGGCGAAGCTTCTGCTTCTTTTCCCCCAGCTTGTGAAACCCTGCCAGCTTTGCCCTGGTGTTTCTCACCCCTATCTAGAGCATGGACAGGGGAACCACAGGGCAATCCCATCTCGCTCCACCAGAGGCTATAAAACCTTGGGTTCCTACTGGCTCTTCAGAAACCTTTTCCTCCTTCTCTTAATACTATGTACAATATATGAAGGGATACGATTTGCGTCTTCGATTTAGACATATCTCTTGCCTCATACTTAAACAATAACTTGAAAAATATTTTACAAAGAAAAAGAACATTGTTCATCTGAATGTCATTCATTATTATATTGCTATATTTTATACCCTATTATTAATATATACAAAAATTCTTAATTGCCTTTTACAGATGCATGGAAGCATATAATATAACAGTTTTAAAGTATCCCATTTTTAGATTTACTTTTTTTTCCTTGGCTCATGTCAATCTCTTTAATAAACTATGGTTGCTTGGAGAATATAGGAAGTATTTGGAATGTTGTTTAAAGTTTAATAATAACTGGTAGCATTGTCCATTTGCGGCCTGAACGGTGGGAGCACCTGTCAGGGCGATCTGGTAGAGATAGCAGCATCATAAGACTTAAACAATCATGGAGGGCTGTTAATGTGCAGTGTCGACAGGTGACAGGTCTTGTTCTTTATTTGGGGCTTTTCTTTTCTTCGGCTGCGTTTTGTTGTTGTTTTCCCTCTGTTCTCGGTTTTGTCTTCGGGCTGCACGCCCTTTGCTTTCCTGTCTCGTCTCCTTGTTTTCATCTTTGTTGGACTTTTTTCTTTTCTCCTCCCTATTTTTTTTCCCTGAAATAAAAATGATGGCACATTAGAAGATTTGCTCAGGGTGTTGCAATTTCTGACTCCCTTGCCTTGGCATAGCCTGTAAAACCAGCCCTGGATTATTACCACCTCCTGTTCGAAACTGGACGCTAGTACTAGTGTTTAGAAATGTCCAACTCTTTATTGAACTACTAAATTCAGCCACTGAACTAGCACCTCCCATCAGTCTGACTCTGAGCAAAGAGCCAGGAACTCGCTGGGGAGTCCCGGTGCTTTAGAGCTGGTATAAATATCTCACACACTCATAGCCTGTCTCCTACAGCCAGGGGCACAGCTCCATGTACTCCACCAAAACAACTGGTCTGGAGATATCTGTGCCTGGGCCAGGTAGCATTAACTATTGACTGCTCTAAATTTATCTTAGGCTGGAACCAAGAGTGTATGCTGAGAGGAAATTAGGCACCATGTTACTCTCCTTCACTGCCAGTGCTCAACATCTATGTCTTTTAAAATTCCCTTTCTCCTCCCTTAACCCCCACCACACCCATCTCCCAGGGGATTCTTGGAATTGCGACATAAATCCCATGACAGTGTCAGCTCCAGCACAGGTAAGTGACCTTCTTCAGACTATAAAGTGGTGTTCCAAGTCTCAAGTCAGGCTTTAGACCATCATTACAAAATTAGGTATTGAAATAATTTTCTTTAAATACTCATGTTGAAGATTTTTTTACTGCTACAGATGTCCCCAGTAAAGCTTCCCATCCCCTTAGGAACATTAACTCTTTGGTTCATTGACTGTGGATATGATACTGTATAGTGCATTTAAGCTTGGACATAAGGAAAAAATTCTTTATGTTGAGGGTGGTGTGACACCAGAACAGGTTGCCCAGAGAAGCTGTGGGTGCCTTATCATTCGAAGTGTACAAGGTCAGGCTGGATGGGGCTTTGGGCAACTAGATCTAGTGAAAGATGTCCCTGCCCATGGCAGGGAGGGATTTGACTAGATGATCTTCAAAGGTCCCTTCCAACCCAAACCATTCTGTGATTCCATGATTCTATTCCTTCTATTTGGTTACAAACATATGCAGGTATGACATCGAAGCGAACTTGTATATACACACAAGTCTAAACCAGATTTTGTCTGTGTGGAATTGGTCCATCTACTAAGCTATGCAGCTGAAATTCACCTGTGGTTAAATGAATCCAAATGATGTCTTCAAAAGCAACCTCACTTGAGACTTTCATGGTACCATGTCATACTGACCCATACATCTCTTTACGTGGAGAAATTTCTGGACAAGTACTGAAAAGCACCTGGCCAAACTCTGCTTTATGATATCTTGGTAATGATACTACTGAAAATTATCCTTCCCTCTTTTTTTTTTTCAGCAAAAATACTTTCTGCTTTTAAATACCAGCAGAGATATTCCAGGCTTTCCCACACCAGCGTTGGAGAGTTACACAAACCTGGCAATAGCTCTTGCTGTTGAGGGTGCTGAATGCAGGGAACTGTGCTCATTCTAGACTTAAAATCAGAGCTGGGAGTATTTGGTGCATTGATGGGCTCTGTGAGAGTAGGTCACAGTGGGAGAGTAGGTGCAGGGGCAGTGTCTTTGTTCTGAGAATGTATGGTCATTCAAGAAGGAGTAGGTCAGATAAAGGGAGAGATATTCAGAGGTGGTTAAGAGAAGGCAGAAAGCAAGGAGCAAGACTAGGATGGGAGGATGTGGTGTACCCTCTTGTGGTTGTGTAGCTCTGTGGGCTTATTTTACAGCTTTTCTGTTCCTTGCCACTACTGCCTGAGATTGGAGAGCAAGAAAAGGTTTAGATACACATGTTAAATAGGGACAGGCATCTGCCTTCCTCATATGTTGTTTCTGAAACATGCAGTAAAGCTTTTAGGCAACCAGTTAGAGATTACCCTAATACACTCCCACAAGCCTGCAGAATTCTGCTTTGAATTTGGCAGTGCCATCTAAGATGGACAGAGGTGAGCAGGGGAGATCTGCAGAATGGGCATGAGATGCTCAGCGAGAGCTGCCACCACTGGAAGAGCTGGGAGAGCTCCATGCAGAAGTGAGCCTGCATCTTAACCAGCTGTAATGCTGTCTCTTGCTAATGGATAAATGACACTATGGAATTTCGTTCCGGTGGTTTGTAAATACAGTTGGCCCAAGTTGAGATGTTATTTGAATAGAAACTGTCCAGACGTTCAGTGTTTGACGTTGTTCACTTGGTGATTATCCAAAATCCGTCAGCTGTGACTTCCTAGCCACAATTCTTTTAAGTCTCTTAGAATGACTTGTAATGGTTTCCCTTTCAGTCATGGACCAGGACTTATGCATTTATGTGTGTGTGTGTGAATATTCTAAGAATACACTATCTAGAGACTTAATCTCATCATGGCTTTAGTGTTTCTCTTTTAATCAGACTGATGTCGTGATAAGGAACAAGCAAAACTGACCTCTGGAAACTTAAAACTGAGTCCTAATTCTCTTCTACTCTGAGAATAATTAGTTTGGAGTCCTCTGTGCAATATTATACATGGTTTAATGCTATTGGCGTTTGTGAAAGGATCTGCCTTCTAGACCTGTGCTGTTCTGGTAATGCCATAAAGCACAGATGGGTCACCTTTGCCCAGACTGGTTGTTTATCTCCTTTCACTGCTATTTTAGATGGAGATTTTATACGACAATATAATGTTACTTCCAGCCAGTCCTTGGTTCAGTTTAGACCCAAGGGGAGATTCTACCTGACCTTATCTTCTAGCATAAGGGAGTAGCTGGAGTCAAATTCTTGCATGCATCTCTCTCCCTGTTCATATCCCTCCTCTCTTCTTCCCAGAGGTTTGTTCCTGAATATTTTTTACTCACTGAATCCCACTTCATAACAGCACATTGAGCTGGATGCCAGAAGTTGCAGAAATTCATTGGAAGTTTGGGCATTTGGCTATCTGGGAAATGGAAAGCGCATAAATAACATGGGCTGTACGTTTACAAGATCATCTCTGAACTACTTTGCATTTGATGAGGGGAGAAAAAGCAGGGGCAGCATTAAAACTGAAGCTCCTCAAAGAAGTAAAGCATGCAATAACCGATGAAAATAATTCTGCTGAAATTTGAGTTTCCCTTCTGAAGCTGTTGTTGTTATTAATGATGCTGTTAGAGAAATCCTTCCGTGTTTGAACATGTAGGGGGGTTGGAACTAGATGATCTTTAAGGTCCCTTCCAACCCTGACAATTCTATGATTCTATATGTATCTCTATAGCTAAATATCTATCAGTGCCTTTTCAGGTGGCTGTACTGCATTTAAACGCAGGTCCCTCCTTGGAAGTGACCGGGGCCGGGGCCGCCCGCGCGGGGGCGCCGCGGTGCCGCGCCAGGCGCGTGCCTGCGCGGAAACCGGGGGGGAGCAAAGGGCGGGAAGTGGAGGGGGGGGGGGGGGAAGGGGGGAACCCGCGGCAAGCTGTGGGGCAGCACCGGCTTCCTTCTGCCCCGGGGCCGGCTCCTGCCCGCCTGGCTGAAGCAACGGCTCCGCATGCGGAGGGGTTTCCTTCTCTCTACCAAGATTTGTTGTTTGGTTCGGTTTATTTGTTTGTTTGGTTTCGTTTTTTTTTCAGAGAAATCAACAAAGAGGGTTTCCTGTCCAATTCCCGTTTTGCCTGCTGATGTATCTTCTGCCCGTGCTTTGTACTCTGTACACGGCAAACTTTTTTTAGTCTGCCAGGAAGAGGATATAAAAAAAGGCAGTGCGTTGTGCCACAACGTGGGAATATCACTCTTTCCTGGTGGGTTACCGAATTCTCTTCTAGTGATGCACTAACGCTACTAAGGTTTATATCTTCTTACGGCTTCAATCAAACCTTTCAAAATTAAGCAAACAAACAATCACACAAAACCAAACAAACAAACAGCAACGACAACAAAACCCATACCAAAACCAAAACAACATTAAAACAAAAGGCACCCCCCAAAAAAAAATAAAGCAACAAAACCCAACGAACCAAAAACCACAAAACAACAAACCCAAAAAGAAAAAAAGGATTAGTCTTTTTTTATAGGAGATAATGAAACATTTTCCAAGAGAATATTTTACTCATGAAGACATGGATTCATGAGATTCTAATAGTTCTGAGAAGTAATTGTTTGGCATTAAAATAGCTTGTATTCCAGAACTGAAACTGCACAGCCAACTGTACTGGAAGAATTAGTTTGTAGGTACTGCCCAGTGAATTTTCTCGTGGATGGGGGATACTTTACTACCTCTAATAATAGCAACTTTATATATTGAAGAATATCTACAACCACGCTATAATTTTGAGAAGCGCAGTAATTCAAATTAAATGAAGAGATGAAATTATTTGAGATAACAATATAATTACATATAAAACCAGCTTAAAGGTGCCAAGTTCTTGTTAATCTAATTTATAACCCCTGTCAAAGAAATCCCTGCGTCTGTATTTATGCAATCCATGTCTGAATACGTCTTTTAAGTATGCAAGCCACAGTATTTTAGAGAAGTCTTTGCGTTATTGCTTCAGATGTGGTGTTTCCACTAAACCTATAGCCGTATTTTATGGAGTAAAGAGAGGAAGCATTGGTCATGACTTGGGAGAACTTAAAAGCACCATGTGAGAGAAAGTTACTCACTGAAAAAATCACGGCTGACGTGAATTAACAGCCGCAGGTTACAGATGTCATTTACTTCAGGCATTGTCACTTAGTCCCACCCTATTCAGCTGCAATTACTACAGAGAACTCAGAGCAACGTACTTGTTCACTTCTCCTTTCTGTGGGCACTGAAACCCCAAACCACCATATGAAGGCATAAAATCTGATTGTGCAAACTGCTTCACTTTGATGGGTGGATTGTCACAGGATAGGGCTCATGGAAACCCCAGAGGGATGAGGATCTGGCGTCAGACATTTAGGATGATTGTATTTTTTTTTGGAAAGATCACTTCCGTGAAGAAATTTACCCTGGAGGAGCAGAAGGGGCAAGAGTAATCACTGAACCGTGCATGTTGGGGTTGCAGGCACCGATGTAATAGGATTCTATACGGAAGGGTCCTGGCAATTCTGCTGTGTATGTCACCATGGACCACAAAATCCTCTTCACTACACTGTAATAAGATGAAGAACTATAATAAAAGGCCACAAGCCACAGCTGCAATGTGCCACAGTGTTCTTTCACACCCTTCACAGCCTCGTCTGACCTCTCAGTGCTTTCCTGGCTACTGGAGCAATGTCAGCACCAGTGCTCCGGTACCAGTGCCCCAATACCTCCATACCCCATGAGCTTCAGGGATAAAACTGTGCCACCAGTCTGTGTCACCCTCCTTCCCACCTATCTACACCATTCTCAGACACTTATTTTAGTCCTCTTAGGCTAAAAGCCTGTCACCCTTTCCTCATGATGTGACCTGGACAACAACAGCATGGCATGTGCCGAGCAAAGATACCAGGAAGAAGAGCATGCATGCCCCAGGCCCTAAAACCACTTGCTACAGCTCTATGTACAATCCAGTCGAGTTATATTGTGCAAATGAGTAGATCACTCTCATTTTCATGAAAAGTGACACATTTTTTTCTGGAACACAGACTGTAGCACGTACTCACACTTCTTGCCAAGATAACAAGCCTCCAAACCCCCACCTACCCAGTGATGCAAAGGACATTCTCCTTTCATTCATAAGCCACTAGCAGCTGATTCATCTGGTATGTCTTTTTGAAGTTTAAGCCAGATAACTTTCTTAGCACCAATCATGGGTTTCCTAGTTATAGTGGCCCTATTTTATAATCAATAGATTTTCAGGTGACCAGAGTGGAGAGGGTCAACAATGCCAGAATTACGTAGGTGCTACATGGCTCAGTGCATTTCCTGGCTTTTCTTACTTTTGAATGTGCACCAACTGCTGAAGTGAACATGGGCAAAAATTTTAAAGGAGCTAAGGTCCAAAGAAATTTAAGGAGCAATTAATTTGGCCAAACATAAGTTCCCCTGCTGTTGAGATGCACGACGACAGCATACTTGGCTTCCACATACCAGTTCAAATGGATCCATGTCTTAAGTCCTATGTGGTGATCTTAGATAACCCAAGATACTTCAAATGATATTGACACTTAGAGTTGAGCAGCTCCTTTAGGGGATTTAATTACTAATGTGTACTGATGTGCCCTATGTCCTTTTGAAAATTGAAATACTTCCCTAGATGTAGACTCTAGGTGGTGTTGGAGCCCAAGATCTACAGAAGTTTTTCTATGAGATTTAGGATCCTTGAACTTCATTTGCCTCTGAAAATAGGATATGGACGGCTAGATTACATTCACTTGGAAAATGTTCTTGTTCTTCTGTGTATGCTTGCATGTACTTGCGAGAAGAGGACAATGCTGAGGCTGGCACGTGAGGGGGAATGAAAACATTGTGTCTAAATACAAGAATAGATCTGTCCTGTGCAACAGCCATTTGCATAAAGCAGGCAGAGAGGAAAGAGAGGAGGCTGAGCAGATCAGCTATGCCAAGACAGGAGATCTCAAGCTTTGCTGCTGTAGCAGATAAAGAGCAAGTTGTATACCATTAGGTGTATGGGAAGTAAGAAGGGATCTTTTCTTAAGTGGGCTGCTTGGGAAATGACACTGCTGCACTCATGAGCTCATAAATGAGGCTTATGGAAAGTCCCTGGCTTAACTGTCTTCTGATGACCTCTTTGCAATAGGAATGGGTTAGATCTGCCTTTCCTGTGCCATAGAAAAGACATTGCCAGTGCCTGAAAATACAAGAATAATTTGCCTGCAGGGTAGTCAAAGAAGCAGCCAGGGGAGAAGGATTTCTATAATGAGTTCTGTTTGCTGTTTGTGGAGACATTTATTGCTGCCTCTTCAAACCAGAGCCTGTGGGGATTTATTTCCTTTGCACTTGTCTGTTGGGACCAAGGGAATTTGTTAGCAGCCTTGTTTTAATCAGGACTAATGTGTTAACAACAGCAATTTTATAATTACATAACAGTTTTCATATTATAATAACCTGCAGCTTATAGACTCTGAACACAGCTTCCAAAGACTAGAAGGTAATGGCTATTTAACAGAGCAGAAAATGGCTCCACGTTGCTTAGGACGGGAAGTGACATACACCATGCTGGTATTTAGGAAACTGATGTTTTCATGCCAAGCTTGCTTTGAGAATTTTAAAGGTGGCGTCTGAAATGGGTTTGATTTTTACAGCTCTCCTAAAAGTGGCAAAAAGGTAGATGAGTGTCCAAATCTACTTTATAAGTCTCTTTTAAGAGTAACAGAATCAGATGCCAATAGATAGATTGGTGACAGTAGTGGTTGGTACCAAAGCCCCTTAGCCTGTTTTTAGAGTGTCAGGATATTGGCAGAAATCTCTAATAACTTGGTTTCCTTTTAGGCACCAATAATCCCAGATTGAGGTCATAAATATAGTCCTTTTTAGTGACTTAGTTCATCTTGTGCAGGCTTTTGAGCAAACCAGAAATAAAAATGTGATACTGCATTATGTCAGAGCTGCATGTTTAGTCTGCCTCTCTAGAAATAATCAAGAAAAGTTATACATGATAAGAGACAGATGCTAGTGCCTCAGCAGACATTTGAACTCTTTCTAGTACAATAGTAAAAAGGAGAAAACACCCAAAGAAACTCGTTTCTTTAGTACTCAAATTGCTACTCAGAGTGCTTTGAAGGGAGGGATAAGCGAGAAAAGATGTTTTCCTTGGCTTTACTTAAATTGATTGCATTAACTTAACCTGCCAATTCAGAAGATTCTTACATGACCCAAATATTTGTATGCATCTGTAAGAATGCCTTTTTCCCTGAGCAGCCACTGCTTGGAGCTGGACTGTACCAATGTTTGAATATGGATCCTGAAGGGGATTTGCAAGTGCCAACTCTAAAACTTGGGCCAGGCCAACAGTTCCTGCCCCAATACTAAATGACATGGCCAGGGAACTTGGGCATCTTCCATCATTTCCTTTGCTGGTATAGGTACAGCTATACACTCCCCCTGGAGCCCCCTACTTACATCTCCTTAAGCTTCTTGATGTGCCAGGAAGGTAAAGGAAGATGAGTCAACAGGATGCACCTCTGGCCCCACTCTGCACGGTTCACTTGTACCCTCCACTCTAAGCGCTGTTTGTTTACGTTCCCACCTGGGGTGACACCTGTGCTGACAGGTAGATGGGAGCCCTTGCATGTCCCACAGGTAACCTAGGCCATCCTGATGGATGGATTAGCTGGTTGGCAGTAGCTAACATGCAGGGGGACGGCAGCCCCTGACGGATCCACTCAGCAAAACCATCAAGCCAGAGCCAGGGTGCTGTTACTTAAATTCACTGGAGGCCCAATTCTGCCCTCTGTTGTACTTCTTCAAATGCACGGAGGTCACCAAGGTTGGTTTCTGCTGTAAATGAAGGGAGAATTTGCTTTCAAGGATACTTTTCAAAGGAAGGCGTTGAAAAATGACTGTTTCTGTTTTGTGTCTCCAATGTGTGTGCGCTATTTCAGCTTCCCAAAGCATTGATCCTCCCCTCTCTAGGTAGTGCCAATATTTCCAAATACACTTTCATGCTGATCTAAATGGCAGGTCAGGTTTCTAAATTTCTTGCAGATCAGGGACTCCAAAGGTTCCCTTTCAAAAAGTGTGACATGACATTTCACTTTGGCCGTCTCTATACACTTCTGAAGAGTTTTTCTCACCTACTGAGAGGATACCTGGCAATTCACCAGGTAGAGAGCAGCTTATGGAGAAGGAAATTGGGATGCCCAAGACTCTTGGGCTGCCTCTGAAAAACGCTGAGGAAATTTTTATGCCAAAGTGATTCACAGCTTAGCCCTAGGAAGCTCAAGGAGCTCAGGTGACTGAAATGCTGGGATAAGATTCTCAGGTTTTTCAGGCTCTCAAGTCCTTGTCAGCCTGCCAGGTGGGTTGCCAAAGGCCAACTCAATGACCAAGCTGTTGAGATACTATGCAGAAACCTAACACAAAGGCAAAGTTGTTTCAAAACCTGCCTACTTTCCACTGGGGATTCATTGAAATCTGCAAGTTTCTGGGAAATGTGATGACTTTGATAATCTGGTATTTTCTGTTCCTTTGAAAAATTCAGCCCTATAAAATATTTTTATAAAGATTTCTAAGTAGGGGTCATGGAGGACAGGCATGAAAAAAACTTGAATTCAAATCTTTTAACATTGCCCGTAAGTCTTGAATTTAAAATGAATCACAGATTGAAATTGTCCATGTAAATTTTATCGAGGCTGTCTTGTCTTCTTCTTCTTTTTTTTTTTTTTCCCAAGAATGTGATAAGTTTATTCATTTTAAATCCCTCTGGGAATGAACTTTGCATTTAGAGCTGTTTGTAGTAACACAGGCTTTACACAGTGAAGTGAGCAGACGGATTTATGAGTAGCTTCAAGTGGAATGTGAAGAATGAGTATTCCATGTGACAGTGCATCACTGGAGTCCACTTCAGTATACTTTATAAACTGACCACCACACCATTTAGATCAGATATAAATGAGGTTGCGTGTCCCAAAATTTAGAGGAGATACAATTCCCACCGAGATGAGAAAGCAGCCTCTCTTGACAGAGGGCACCAGGAAGTGCTAAGGAAAGTCTATAACATCTGCCCTGCATCCTGGCTAGCACAGTTCCTACCAGCAGTATACAATGGCAGTTCAACTTGTTGTAGGCATGTTTCATTTTTCTGCTTGGTGCTTGGCTGGTGTCTTAAGAGTGCTACAGCAGTGCTGGTAAAATTGGTAACTGTCTTAGGCTTTACACTTCCAGGTCTGCCTGTGGGGTGTGCACAGGCCATACGATGGGGCTGGTTACAGGAGCAAAATTGTAGGGCTGCAAAAAAAGGTTCTAGGGAACCTGAAGCAAAAGTTCAGTGAGTGATATTTGCTGTGCTATGATGTATTCCTAGAAGTCAGGACCTTCTGACTTCTAACCCTTTCAGGCCTCTGGAAACTGGGACTGTGAGGACCATCAGTCTTTTCAGCTGCCTTCTGCCTCCAGATGGAGAAGGCCCACTGTACACTAGTCAACTAATATGTTCTTGCTTCTCTTTACAGCTCCAAACACTTTTACATTAGGCAGGAGAAACTACTCACTATTTTTGCAGCTCTGAGCTCCATCTGCTTTTGGTAACAACTTCTTAGGCAGTCTTTTATAACATCTGAGACCAACCCTGTAGCCACTAAAGACAATAATATTTTGCAAGGGTCTGGTATGACATGCTCAGAAACACTTCATGGACTGTCATACGGAAGTGTAGAAATCTCAGGGGCAAGAAAACATCAAAGAGTTGATGCACGCATACTGTAGTAAGATACTAAAAGGAACAGGATGCTTTGTCCAAAGAATCCAGAGCAAATAGACCCTTACTCCAGCCTCAACTCTAAGAAGTTCCTTAAAATTGTTCATGTACTTTTGAAGATGTTACCCAAGATGTCTCTATGTCCAGAAAGTCAACTTGTGTGCTCTGCAAGAATGAGTTGCTTTCAGTTAGAAACCAGAGTTTCCGTCAACTTTAAGTCTGTAGTATTCAGGGGGATTCACAGAGACTCTTCCATCTCTGTGTTGCATCTTCTACTATGACACATTTAAACTTAAGAGATGTAGCCATCATAGGTTTAGTTTGATTTAAGAAACAAATCCAGCAACATAAATTATAATGTGGCTGGGAATGTGATCCTTTGTCTCGGTGACAATGCTTTTATTTCTCTATAATACAGTCTTCATATGACCTCCTCAGATTCCACAACTGTAAAGTGGAGACAAAAGTTCCTTAATTTTGCTAAGTGCATTGGGATCTACAGATGAAAATCACTACTGCTGCAAATCAGAACCTCTGAAGTGGACAGAGAGTACTCCTTACTTTAATTAATGTTTTGAAGGACCAAATGTCATGCTTCAATCAGAGAGCTCAGGATCATTCTTTACAGAGTATCATTTCCTTGCTTATGCTTAAAGGTAGCAGGGACTGGATCACTCACTGGCATTCCCTCCTACCACCCACATCCATGCAAGAAATAAAGTCAGTTCCTCTGAATTTAAACTAAATCCTTCTGGTTTAGCAATGCACATTTCTACTTAAGCAATAAACATCTGTCGTCTGCCATTCATTAATATTAATTATAAATGGTCACTAGCTCATGGGATCCAAGTCCACCAGCTGAGATTTTTCCAACTCTGACCTTGTTAGGGTTTGTATAAAAAGTGTTCAGAAGGGTCCTTCGAAGCTTGAAGCCAACAATAAGTGCAGTTTGCAGAGTACAGCATTTAGATTATGTACTTAGAACAAGGGCAGTCAGAAGGGGTGATGGGGAGAGGGGGTAGGGAGGCAAAGAGGGAATACAGAGCCCGAAACAGCATGCCTTTAAATGCTTAAGAGTTTTAGACCTTTCTGCCGGCTAATGACAGGGAGAGGCATTGTCCATAATGAAACTGGCCCATCCATTAAACATTACTGTAAATGAAAGGTTGCGTGAATTAAAGGTTGTTCATCTCATGTTTCAGGAATGTAGCTGTGTTTCATGTCTAAAGCCTGTTTTCCTTTTAAATGGAGTTCTTCAGATGACAAATGAGAGAGAGAATTTCAGAAAGCAAATGGGCAGAAGTAAATACATGCTTAAGAACAAAGAAGAGACATAACTGTAGCTGTAAATCTTTATACTGAGGCTACTGTTTGCCATAGATATTGGGAAGGATTAGAATGGAATTGAGAAATTTCTTTGCTGGGTCATTTTGCTTGTAAACCAAAAAATAATAGAAAAATCCTCCCAATCAATCATTAAATTCTAACTTTAATATCACCTATATATTTCACTCCTGGACTGTTGGTCAATTGTTTTGGATTCTTTGGATTTCAAGGAAATAAACCCAGAAATTTAGGAAATGCTTTTGCTGAATTTTGCAGAAGTCATGCAGAAGGTAATAGGCAAGAATAAAATTTTGGAAATTTTGTGGCAGTTTCAGAAATGCTTATCAAAGCATTATCTAGTCCCTTACTAGTCTATGAAACTGAACTGCTATACTTAAGGTTGTCTCTGATGGCTGTTTATCTAACCTCCTTAAAAATCTTTCATGATATAGGTTCCCACAACCTCTTTCCTGATCTTGATGATCTCTGATAAAAACACTGGATGTTATCATCTCATTAGGAACACTCTAAAGCTCTTTTGGACCTTTATAAAGAGACGTTATGGCAGTGAGCATTTTCTTTTTCAAAGTTACGAGGCTGGAATTGAGCTGGTAGGCGGCAGCCTAAGCAGACCAAAGGCTACATCAGGTGTCAGAGCTGGCAGGGAGAGTGAGCTGAGAAGAGACAACGAGACTGGAGATGCAGAGACCTGGGCGGGGAAAAGCAAACAGAGCTGCCTGGGTGGGAAAGAACAGGCAAATATCCAGTAAGACGATGAGAAACAGCAGCCAAAAAGTGCTTCTTTGTTTTCACTTTGTTACAAAGGAATGCTGAAAATCCCTTCTTTGCAGCTAGATCCAAAGTACTCTGTAGTCAATGGACTCTAAGCGGCTCTTGGATCAGGCCCTTTAAAAGAAGGGCAGCTATAATACAATAGTGAATGAGTGCCATTGCTGTCCACAACTGGCAGTGTTGTAACAGCATTGCTATACATGGAAGTGTTCCACAGCCCAGGATTTAGCTGATTAAACAGTGCTGCATGTGTCACTATTAGACTCGAAACATCCACTGCCTGATTTACTCTGTAGCTCACATACCCCAAATGTTTTGCATTTTTGGACTAAATTTGATAGATGTGCTAGCAACCTTCTCTCTTGCATTTGTTCTTCGTTCCAGAACACACAAAATAGTGAGGGGTTTAGATCTCCAGGTGCCAAGGGCTGGGTGAGCCCTGCTGTCAGCAGCCACTTCCCTTCACCTTTACTTTGTGGTAATATTGCCCAAAGGTGAAAAAACAGCTTGCTGTGGTCTTCTAGAGAGTCAAGAGAAAGTTGTCAAGATATCTTGCTGGGGTACATAGCCTGGAAGAGGCTCATGTCCTCTCTCAACTGTGACAAACATGTCCCTCCCTCAGAAAGAGCTCCTTAAAGCACTAAAAGTTAGGGCAAAGTCTTTGGAAGCATTGACTGTGAGAAGTGAGAGAAAGACCAATGTGGAGAGAAAGACGGGTAAGTGAGGATGTGCAGGCAGAGAAAGGAGTTGATGTGGGTAAGAGAGAACAGTACTCTGCCCTTTTGCACATAGTTTCTGCCTTTCACTGAGTGGGGAGAACAGCTAAAGTTTCCTATTCGCCCCTCCCTGAAACTCAATAATGTGAAGTGGTTGAAGGTGAAGGTGCCATGGGTAAGTAAATTACTTCTGTACTAGGAAAGAAGGCCAGAGACCAGGCAGACCCCTGTGTGTCTGCACAGTGTAACTTGTAGTTTGCTTTAGGACTCTGACCTGCAACAGCCATCCCCCTTCCTCAGTCAAAACTGCTGCCGAGAGAATAGCCCCAGCTAGTTTGGATGCAAGCCAGAAGATGGCCCTTGGCCTTGTGGCCAAGTAGTGGACCTTTGCCTGCTTTTCTTTAGAAGTATAGACATAGCTGCAGATTTTACCTTCTAAAGATGGAGAAGCTCCTCTCAATCACAACATTTTTATTCAAGAGGGAGGATTTTAGGCATGGACTGGAAATTTGGTGTTGAATAAATACCTGATGGGTATTCCCTTTGTAAGAGGGGTTCCTGAGAGGTTTGTGTTCCTTCCTATTTTTCCTGCAGAGCTCAGGCATCTAAAAGATAGTCAGCCAGCCAATTCTGGAGCACTAAGAGGCACCAGAAGGGAAGATCAGAAAGAGAAAAAGAGCTGATTTCTATCCCTTATTTGGTTTAGCGATCTGAGAACAGCTCTCACATCATTCACATTTTAATAAAAGAATGCAGTCATTTTTTTTCTGATTCACTTCCCTTACGGGAGCAATTGACCTCACACGTCTTTCTCAGCTTTGACACCATTCCTGTTAATACAAGGTTAATGCTTTTTACCAGCAGTGTGTCCAGCACGTTTCTTACAGCACGCTCCAGAGGACCTCAGGGCAGCTGAGTGACTTCTCCTCTGCTCCCAGGCACCCCAGGACAGGGAGGAGGCTGAAGGTGGCAAGAGAGGAGCTGGCAACAGGAGAAGAGAACATCTCCTGAGGAGCACAGTGACATTGTCAGCCCAGCACCTAAAGGCTAAACCCAGTTTTAATACCTGAGGGCCTGGCAGGTTGGTGTACAGCCACAGTCATTTTCAGCCCAACTGTTCACAGAGATGCATGTAATCCAAATAATTGGTTGGACTCGATGATCTTGAAGGTCTTTTCCAACCTGAGCAATTCTGTGGTTCTATGATTCTGAATACAACCTTGGCACAGTACACATGTACACAGAGTGTGCATACATGTATAGTACCGTATGTGGAGAGGCACACAATGCGTATGTATTACCGGTTATGTGTCTGTCAGAACTGGGAGGTATGATGAGAATTTAATGTTCCCACTATCACAAAATAAGCATGCCTGTAGCAAAACACAGTGTTACTATTAATTATTTGCAATTTTAAGGTCTCGCGTTGCAGGTAGTAGTAGCCTGATAAGACTTTCAAAATGGCTTGTGATTACATTTTGAAAATGCTATAGTTCAAGTTTTAAACTGGCTTTTTCCAACCTTCTCAGCCCTTGAATTTTAGAGCCTATAAACCCTCTACTAGTAGCCGCTTTGGATTCACAAATCGGTCCTATTTTTGTCCTCCTAACCCTTCTCAGGCAGATGCCTTGTCTAGATCACAGCCCAGTCTGCCGGCCTGCAGCAGTGGCAGCCCTGTGCCGGCCCTGCCCTGGCTTGCTCAAGGAATCCCCAGGACGCCATTTCACTTCGTGTTGCAACGAGCGGATTCCCAGTCTCAACAGCCCTCTTTTGGAGGCTGGAAATGTGTTAAAGTTAAAGAGTCAAAACCCCTGCAAGGAAAGGAAATGAGAGGTCCTCTTGGCAGAAACAAACAGAAAATAAACAACCAAACTCTTCACAAGACAGATTCCTCAATTATAGTAACTCGGGCTCGCAAAGGCCAGAGTTATGACCTGTTGGCGTATGCAGTATGTAAACACAGGGATGCAGTAATTAGCTTTGTGTTCATTTTGAGGCTTCAGAAGTCCTGTGACCTGCCATGGAGTAAGGTCATTAACCATAACCACACTAGTGGCCTTCACACAGGACACCCCATCTCTCACAGTTACACGAGCGAACTGTGCACTGCGATGTCTCCTCGGCTCACGTGCTACAGCCCTCTTGTTTTAGATGCCACTGAGCTATACATGAGGGAAAGGATGTGACTTTCAGGATGAGCTGTGAGTGCAATATCTTACTTTCCCACATAGCAATGCTTAGGACTTAAATGTGATTAAGTAAAAATACCCAGTATCAAAAATATCCAGATTTTGCCCAAATTCTTTTCTTTTTTCTTTTTTTTAATTCCTTTTTTTTTTTTTTTAATCAGAAAAATTACTTCAAAAATAGTATACAGAGGAATTATTGCACTGATGTTGGCCTCCATTGCCCTGGGAAGAGACTTTTTTCTTTAAAGTGTGGAGTGTATAGGGAGAGACTGTTTATAGCTTGTTCTGTAAAGGACCACTCACCTTTGAATAAACAGGTGTACAGCCATTGCTAGATGTTTTTCAACACAACAAATGCTGCTCTAACCCTGATTTTACCATCACAAAATGAAATTAGTATTGCGAATGAGTATTTTTCAACTCCAATTTTTGTTTTACTGTGTCTGACTTACAGATCCCCTGAAACACACTTGTCTTACTTACAGACTCAGCCTGGGTGAACCTTGGTTTAGATTTTGCAATGTTGCAAAGTTGTTATTATGCAGATGGAGAAAATATGCACTTTAATTTAAAAGTTAGCAGGTAAAAGTCCAGATAAGTCATACCAGGCTGTCCTTAACAGTCACTAGAAAGAAACAGACACTTTCAGGAGGCAAATTATTTTGCCCTTCTCAGAACCCATCTTTCAGTGTCATGGACCACCATCCCCAACTGCAGTATTAACCCCACCCTTAACATGACCCTTGCTGTGACAAAAACAACTAGTTTTCATCTGTCCAGCTTAAGTGCAGTGAATCCCATCATGCTCTTGCCAAGGCTACAAAGGCTCAGTGGAGTCTCAGCTTGTCGTACCTTGTCTGAATTCTCAGATAGCAAAACCCTTCTTGTGAAAATCGCATTCACATCATATTCAGATTGTCCAGTGTGAAAACAGAGCTCAACAAAATGCACAAGCAACTGTTCCAGAGGCTTGGCAGTCCAGAACTTTTGGGTGAAGTGCCTACACATGAGCTTCTATGGGTTGTGAAGATCATGAATCCCTGATGCTGTGCACCATGATTCAAAACCTGTATAAAGTAGTGAAACTCCCACTGATTTCAAATGGCTTCCTTCAGTGCTGTACTTCCACATGCATCTTAAAATGTAATGCAACTTAGGCATCTTTTCTTTTAGTAAGGACTCTCTTTTTCTTTCGCTGTTTTGCCTGGGACACCTTGACTGTTAATTAGTGCACCTCAACTGGAGATCAACTGCAGAAACTTTTCTTTGTGAGAAATACTAAAAGGGCAACTTAGTTTGGACACCAGGGCTCTCTGTGCTCCATTGTTACATGGATCAATATGGCATCAGAGCATGTACATTAGGGTGGGTAACTCAATGAGTTTAAGTGAGTGAAAATAGTGAAAATATTTTAAGTTTGTAGCATTAAGTTACATTGTCTTCTGCTAAAGTAAATTCTTGATGAATGGCATGGGATTTTTAGCTGAGTGATGGTTTTGGAGCTCTGATGGGTGCCTCATAGGATTCCTTCCTCACACCATAGCCAACTGAATACATTTTCATACATGATCTGGTTAATAAGCTTGAAGCATTATGTGGACATATAGCAAAAAGGGGCAGAAGAACTAGTTCAGAGAAACTAGTTCAGAGATGACCTGGGTCTCAGTTCTCTAAGCTATTTAAATCACATCTGGATTTTTATATTCACATGTATGCAGTGCAGGATAAAAGCATTTATTTTAGCTTATTTCCTCTAAACAGATAACGCTTTCTGAATAAAACTGCTCAGCAACAAATTCTGTTCCCTTGGTTCCCTTCTGTTTGCCAGTCTGCATCTAGAATTCGGCTCCTTATCTCAAAGACATTTTCTCCTGTATTCTTTCTCTACACTAAAAAAAAAAAGATCACAGCATAACATCTGTATTCTCCTTACAGCACAAACCATTAACTGACAAGCTACCTCACGTTCAGGGGTTTGCAGTCATGTGGATTATAACTAAAATTGCCCCTCATCCTTTCATGACAGTATCCTGCTTCCAGACTCTACTAAGTGACAATCCCTATGCTCCACAGTGAAAAAGACATATGCTATTCTTCATTCATCCCACTCTGTCTTCATGCCTAATGTTTGATTTTTTTGCCTGTCAGGAGTAGGAACTTTCTTTGGTCTATGATTGCACCGAACTGGATATGGTTAACATTGATTCTCTCCTTTGAACATCTAATGCTACCAGCATGTAAATGAATCAACATATGAACAAGCAACAATTGAAATGCATTATTTGTTTATAATCCAACTGTGTAACCAATATAGCTTGTCTATTGGCTTGCATAACACCCAGTTTTCTAAGATGTCTTCCTTGTCCATAACTACACATTTAGTCTTTTGGTCAATGTTTCTAGTATCTTTAAACTGATCAGAACATGTTCTCTGAAAGCACTTAAAACTGTCTGCTCTTTGGGCAGGGGGAAGGGTTAGTTGGGGCTCAACAGAAAGTCATATGGTGAATGTTCTTTTCTTGGCAGAATTACTCACGCACAAAATCATGCAATTCCTTCCCCATAAATACTTTTGTATGCAATTCTGATATTTGTCCTTTGGCCAGTAAAAGTCAGTCTCACACACTTGGAGACAGCAGTCCGAAGGGATTTGTGTTTGTCCAGAGTACATTTATTAAGGCAAAGAAATAATATTGATGGATAATTTGCAGTGTTTGAAGAGCTCTGCAAGTTACACTTTTCCAGTACTTCTATTTGCTGTTTGTTGCTAATGGACATAGCTACAGGAAACACATGACTCTCCACATATGTCAATCAGTGAAAGGTAAGAGCCAAGGAGATGTTAAGTGTGGAAAGACAAAAGTAACAGTGCACTGCACTGGGGGGACAAAACAAAAAGTGTGAGGGAAAGAAAGAGGAAGAAACTAGAACTTAAAATCATATAGTTGTGCAGACTAAAAGGAACTCACCATCACAGGTTTAAAAGAGAATTATGAAATAAATTACAGTGATGTTTGGATGGGACCGAACTATAAAAGGAGCCTGTATGTGAAACACATGGGAAATACTGCATCGGAATACACTAGGATCAGATAATTTAGTGCAAAAATGTATAAAAAGATTGTTGTAGGCTAATTGGGCTATTTGTGTCCTCATTATTCCTATTTGTTTGCATTCATTCTTCAAATACTAGCACCTTCTCCCAGTAAAACTTCATTTTATAGCCATTGAGGTGAAAAAAAGAGCTGCACTAGATCTCACCAGCTTCAAGGACACACCAGCAGATAGAAATGAAAAGAACCCTCTTCATCTGCTATATCTTGTCTTGTGTAGCTGTTCCAGAAACACGTCCTTTCTTCTGTGTGATAGCAGCGACTTAACTGACTAACATCCTGTCTCTGACCTTAACTTCTTGGGCAAAGTCGTTGAGGCATCTGTGACGAGCATACCCCGTCATCATGTGGTCTTTGCCCTAACTCCCTTGGCCGCAGACATCTATTCAACATGGAAGTGGCAGAAGCTGACCAAGCTAACTCTCTCTTCATGACAATGGAGAAAAGATTAGCAGCATTGCTGGTAACAGCTGGGTCTCCTGCTAGACTTCAAAAGCTGATGTCATGAAAACTAAATTCCAAAGCAATGCCTGAGCATCCATGGGGAGCCATATAATACAAAAGAGCATTTTCAATATTTCATAACAGTAAATAGAAACATTTACTTTCTCTTTCCCAGTACATTTTTGTTGTTACCTCCTTCTGCATTCACTGTCTGGATGCAGCTAGCTGTATGAACAGAGCCTGGCTTGGTTTCTTGTGCAATTATTCTGTTGTTCAAAGGGAAACAGAAGTAATAAGGGACAGTGGCAGTAGGGAAGATAAGTTGCCTGGAGATTGAGTTGGAAAGCTTCATTTCCCTGTTCTAGTAGGAACAGAAGGAAAACTTTTAGGTTAATTCTCAGTTTCCTGGCTTGTTACCATGATCTATCCCTTAAAGCTATTCAGCCTAATGTTTTATGTGTGAATTTCATCAGTTTTATTAAGAACTATATTTCTTTTAAAAAAATTAAGGTCGTCTTCCTGTGAAGGTATAGGAAAGTGAATGGGACAGGCTTTTGTGCACACTGAGGGTACAGTGGTGGATTTCAAAACATTTTTTTAAAAAAATGGGTCTCAGACATAAACATACAAATCCCAAGGGCATGAGATGAAACACAGGTTCCATCTGGCTGCATTGGTTTCAAATAAATTGTCTTTTGAGTTTAAAACAGGCTAGAATTTAGTCTGTGATTTGCTCAAAAGGAAGAAAAAACCCTACCTTTATACATATTGCAAAGAAAAAAAAAGAAAGAAAAAGATTCATAATTGTGAACGAATTCTTGTGGTGCACAGTATTTTTCAAGTATGGTTTGGCTTAGATCCCATAAAATGAAAATTGACAGTAAAATACGTGAGTAGTTTCTTCTAAAGTACTTACTACACAGGAACAGCAGGCATTTCTCAAAGAGAAATGTCTCGTCCACTCTGAAGAGATTGCCAAATTGCCATAAGCAAGTACATAACATCATTATCACCGCAAAAAAAAAAACACCCAAGTTTCACAGTTCCAAAATTACAGTTCAGTCCTGTATTTTCAGCTCTGGAAAAATTAGCTTTGGTAGAAAAAAAAAAGACTATTCTCCCAGTTGCATTGGGCTGTGAGACTGTGTTTCAAGTTGTGTTACTGTGCGGGAGCAGAAGCAAGCATGGACATTTTGGACACAGATCCTAAGCATAAGTGAATGCATAAATAGCTTGCCTTGGCTGCTCCCCTGAGGCAGGTATACCTCTCTACTTCTTCAAGGTACTCCTTGACACAAGGAGGAGGAGGTAACATCTAACCCATAGGTTCCCATAAATCAGCATATCTAGCCTGTTCTTGGTTGAGGAGGAGGCTTCTGTAGCTGTCTAGTTCATAAGATCTGCCTTCTAACATTATTTCCCTTCTCATGATGTATAATCCTAAGGAATAAGCCAACCTTCAAAAGGATTACAACCTCCAAACTCCTTTAACATTTCTACCAGTGATCTGCAACAACCCTGGTGATCATTTAACAATGGAACGTAAGTTACTACTTGGTAGCAGCAGCTCATGCTGGCTCACAGATGATCACACAGGGCGCAGCTGTTCCACCTCATCCTCAAAAACTGTGAACCCGTGTTTCTGAGTTTGAAGGAAAGGGGTAGATGGAAGGGATGGGGAAATGGGAAGGATTGGGAAAAAGGAAGGGTTAGGGAAAGGGAAATATTCCAGAGACACTCCCGTACCAACCAGGGTAACTGCACTGGGGACAGAGCAAGTAACTTCCCTGATGAAAGAAAGGGAGAGAAGGGAACAGTGGAACAATAATCTCTACTGAGTGGAATTTGTATAAATTATCATTTCATAGACTTCTTAAGCATCTCCCGTTCTTAACATGTGGGATGCTATTCACTGGGTGCCATGATGGGGAATAAGTGCCAGAAGTTGGCTCACATGGAAGGATGTTTCTGCTAGCACTCTTGCTTATTGGGTGAAATCAGGTAGTTTCCCTTGGCTGCCACACAGTGTTGTGGTCTTTCTCCCGTGCTGGGACTCCATGAGCTGAATGCAAATGGCAGGATCAGGCCACATTGTTCAGCCAGAGCTAGTAGGAAGAGTTCAGGGTGGGAGAGAGGCCACAGCGCTGCAATTGCAAGAGTTATGATCTTACCTGTGGGGAAGCATGAAATAGGACTGGATTTGAAGGAATCCCGTGGTTGAAGCGTGAAATTTGTCCTCCTGATACCCAACATAAAACTCCCACCATGACATGTTTTACGATGGATCTTTTTGTTCTGAGCTCCACATGCAACCCCTCATCTTGGCAGCTCTTTCAGCAGAACTGGGAGAGAATGTGCCTTCCCATCCAGCCCACCCTGTCCTCTCTAGATCACACAAAGCACATTTTTTGAGCAGCTTTAGGACTTTATTTACTCCAGGCAAGGGCACAGTTCTCTCCAGCCCAAAGAACACCGCATCAATTGGAACTTTGGTGAAGCCTGCAATCAAGGCCTGGGAATTCAGATGTGAGTTATTAAACAAGCACAATACCAATCTCATATTATGATGATGATAACGTGGTACCTTTTCCTTCCTTCTGACATCTCTTTCTTTGTACAATACATTTTCTGCTCTCGCTTGTAGCTGGGCAAGGATTGCCCCTTGCTGACGGATGCTGTACGATCTCTCTGACCCTTACTTCATTTCCTCTTTTGAAACCACATGTTTTTCCTTTCTTTGTGCAAGGGCTCCATGGACTCCACTCACTAGCTTCACAGTGCACTGCAATAAACATAGGACAAGCTGAGCCTGGCCAATATCTTTTTGTATACACAATGCATATGATACATTAATTTCATTCTGCATCAGCCAAATGGTGGCAAAAATTAATGGAATTAATCAGTATTTGCAGCAGTGAATTGACAGAAACTAGACTGTTGAGAATATAGTGCACAAAATAATGTCAAATAATTACGTCAATTACTAATTTGTACTCGCTGTTTTGTAATTCCATTCCTGAAACGTGGCAACAACAACACCACAATTGGTCTCAATTAAATCAGTTACTGGGGCTTATTCTGAGGTTGCTTTAGTTTTGTGGAGCTTTAAATCCTTGTAGCTTCAGTGGAATTAAATTTTGGTCATGCCTATGTGAAAGAAGAGTGAAGTCATTGGGTCAGGCTGCTGCAGCTGGTGTCAAAGGTATTGAATTTGGAAATCAATAGAGTTATAAAGGACCAACTGATATCAAAAGGAATTACATTAAGAATCAAGTATCTTTGGCAATCTACTGTTTGGTACTCAGTTTAAATAGTGAAAGAGCCATCATCTGTAGCATATACAAGCTGTAAGTAGGCAAAGCAGAGGAGAATTTGGGTTGTGGGGTGTGCAAGCTTTTCAGAAAAGTGCAAATTACAGTTTTGAAAACAGTGATCTGAATGCACATCCTGTACTATTGGGAGCTCAAAAGGTGTGCAGCTGGACACTTGTCCAAACAGTGTAGACAAAAATGGGAGTAACCTTGGAAGCTTAACAACATGCTCTTAGTAACTATCCTTATTTTGTACCATCTCTTCAGTATCCTTCTCTTGTTAAAAGATTGTAAACATTTATATTTATGTTGTGTTCACATGCATGCTTAAAAGCATAAACCACCACTGAAGGAAAGACTTCCAGCCCCTCTCTAAGGAGGGATTCATAAGTCAACATGTTTGCAGCTCCAGAATTTACTTCCACATTTTTCAAAACCTAAAAATATAACTGACCTCAGGCAATCTCTGAGCCTTCCTCCAGTGAATTGTCATGTGGGTCATTTTGTTTTTCATACTACACCGGAGCTCTCCTGTTAAAATAATTGGCCTTCACGTGCACAAAAAAGTTCTGTTTTTCTTCCGTAGCTTTAAATGGCTTTTCCTAGTTGAGACTGACTCATTGTTAAAGCAGCTAAGTCTACAGCTCTTGGAAACAGCCATCAAGAAACAAAAACAATCCTTTGAATTTCTTTCAAAGATGAAAGTCTTTGCTTGAAAATAAAACTGTAAAAAGCATCACTACCATCAGAACTAATACATGTTTGAGAAGGAAAGTGCCAAACTACTGTACGTTGTTATTGTTGCACTACTTCCCCTCCAAAACACGGGATGCCAGGGACAGCTATGTGCACGATACTGTGGGGGAGGAGATTTCCATCATGCCCAGACTGCGCCTAAGTGCTCCCTGGTTGCCGGTGGCTGAAGAGATTACTGCTTCCACCGCAATTCACAGCCCTCAGTCACCACAATTCACAGCCGGCGTACTAAAATAAGCTGAACCTTGCCACAGCTTCGGCATGCCCATGGCAGAGGATGTCAACGGCAGCAGCCCAGAGGCAAATATATCACTAGTTCTGCTTTTGGCCAGAGGGGTGGCAAAGGGATGGAGCAGACAGTTAGGTGTGGTGACCTCCAAAATTGCCCTGGTGTGAGTAATCAGAGCTTGTGAGTCAGAGGCTGGAGGGATACAAAAGCAGGTCTTTTCTCCCAGCCAGTGAGTCACAGAACCGGTGTCACCAATCTCATTCCTTCAGTGACAGTGCTACGCTATTTGGTGTTTTATTTTAATCCTCAGTTTATGGAGTCAGGTGATTATATACATACACCATTTGGGATTTTGTTGTCGTGTTTTGTGGTTTGTTTTTTCTTAATGTTTTAGTTTCTAACCTTCACCTTTGTGAAGGTAAGCTTCAAACTGCTGATGCAAGCATGCTTTGAGGGCTCAGGTAGTATAAGGGAGCTAAAGCAAAGCAGTTAGTATTTTAATTTTTCAACTACTTGTGGAGTCTGTTTTGGGATTTTTGAACCTTTGATGTTAGTGGCGCTGCATAACACCATAGCAGAGCGAGTAAGAGATGGATGTCATTCTACCTCAGGGTGGACCAAACAGGCCGTGTTTCCTGCGACAGAGTTGCCCTTAGCATCAAGGCTGTTTGTGGGGTGCAACAGAGCTTGTACCTCTTGTAAAATGGCAGACTTGGGAAATACCTTGAGTTTGTTGTGCTAGGGTATACATCTGGTGATGCAGAATATTTCCATTTTAAGTTGCACTTCCCTGGTGGTGTAATTGATCTTGCAACACATGCCCTCCTTACATCCCCCATTCCCTGTGAGAAAACCAGGCAGGCCATGGGAGGATCAGACTTACCAATGCTAGTGCACTCCATCGTGTGATTGTTAGCTTCCAGCCCATCAGGGCACTTTTCAAGGCACTTTCCACTGTATAAGTAAAACCCACTTTTACACTTTGTGCAGAAGTTTCTGGTGAAGCAGGTATCACAGTCAGCTTTACATTCTGAAATGCAAACAGTAAACAACAATGTTGTTGCTCTTTGCCGTGAAACGTCATGGACTCTCTCACATATACTAGAATCCCACAATTCTAGCGATGTTAAACAATGTTCAAAGGAAGCAAATTATATCTCGATCTTCTTTGTGGCCTGTACATACAGTGAGGCCAGCCACAAGTGACCTTGGCATGAATGAGGATTTTATAAGCATGGCCTGATGCTGAACAGCCTCACATTGCTTGTCTTCTTGCAGACCTATGCAAATGGAAGACAGAGCACAGCACAAAATAACAATATACCGCTTCTGCCCTATACTGACACAGCATAGGTACTAATTGACCCCACAGGACACAGGTAGTGGGCCACTTTAATGCTATCTAACTCCATTCATCCAGGAGAAATAAAATTATGTCAGAATTTAGAACCTGCTTGCGATAGTTTTGCATCAACTTAATTTTCCTTTTTTTTTTTTTTTTTAAATGACTCCCTGATGTTCAATCAGATGTCCTGCAGTATTTCAGGTATTCTCTATATGACTACTCAAATTGACATTAGTGGTATGTTTCCCAGTTCTCAGATATTTTTAAAAGAAATACACACTTGTGTATGGCACAGATCATGTTTGATATGCAAGGCCACACACTGCTAAAAAGTGAGAAAATACTTCACAGTGTGAAGTTACTCTGTAAGACTTTACTATGGGGTCCGTTCATTAAATAATTTTTATTACCAGGTAAAAACTGGGAGAGTTGCTTGGCCATCACTCTTATGTTTTTATATCACCTGTGGGATTAAAAACAGTGAATTAAACAACAAAAAGAGGAGTAGGGAGGACACTGTGATCTTTTCCAGTTCATTCGTGGTTCAAAATACATAGTGGGGTCAAACTCTTGCCAGAGCACTAAAGAATAGAGTTGGGTTCTTTGCCTCCCAGCCCAGAGGAAACATAACTCAGTAATTTCCCCCAGGTCAGGCTGAAACTCGGCTGGCTGAAACTCGGCCAGCTGAAGCCTGAAGCTGCTACAGGCATTTGGAGGACTATACTGTGTGTGAGACAAACTGTAAAGAGACCAGGTCAAATCACATCTCCAAATTATGCCACTTGCCATCTCCTCTTCTTGTCACAGGGGTCAGGCAGGTAAGGGCAGTGGGTTAAATGGCTCCAGCCACTGAGATTCAGCATCCCTCAGCCCTCACTCTTTGGAGCTGACGCTGCTCCCTCTTTCTGCTGGAGGACTGTGCCTGGCACCCTCTGGTGCTTCCCTTTTGCATGGGTGTGTAGAGGAGGAGACCGTCACTTTGGTCCTAGGCAAATCATCCATGCAGAGCCAGGATCCCTGAGCTTTAGGCTGTTTTGTGATCTTTCACCTTATCTTCTTGCTCAAATTAGTACTTACTGCACTACTATAAAAGAATTGAACAAATAAAGACATGGCCTGTCCATCTGCTTCTCTGTTGACTCCTAAGGAGACACAATATTCAAGAGAGAACAAACAAATCCACGCACTTCCCTTTTTCCCAGCACTTACTTGCACACTTATTAATGTCGGGATACCGTGTCCCATAGTATCCGCTTGGACACGAGGAAAGACATACTCCGATCTGTTTCATGCCAATCCTCTCCAGAACAAAAAAGAGTCTGGGCTTACATGACAGGCATCCATTGTAGTCAGAACATGTAGCACAACCTCCTTGGCAACCCTGGCTCACGTTAGGATGCACTGAGAAAACAAACATTAAAGAAAAGAAAAAAAAAATGGTGAGAGAACAGATTGGACAAGACCATTAAATAATGATTTCTTTGTACTTGGAAGGGTGGACCATCCACAGCTCTTACAGATTGCTTCATTTTCTTTTGTGTCTCTTATGAGCTGACATTTCATTTCAGTGATTATTTTATCTGCATAAAAATAAGACACTCAAGTGGTGTGCTCACATCTTACAGAAATAGCTAACAGCAAATTTTATTGGAAATAGATTTTATGGAACAGCAGCGTCCTAAAGAACAGTTATTTTTCTTCTAGGTATTTTCAGTGGCTTTTCTGTCTTGTATGCACTTGGCTCAGCAGATAAATGCATGTTCACTTTTTTTTTTTCTTTTCCTAGCTGGACGATTAAAAATCAACCTAGTGTATAATTTCCTTGGTTGACTAAATGCCATTTGATTTGAATTCTTCTGTGCAGGAATATGCCCCTGTAAGATCTGATGCTAATTTGCCTTAATAAAAAGACACAGAAGAGCCATCCTTCTCACTCTCATTCTTTCCCTGGAATGTTCTCTCTGGCATGTTTTTAATCTCTAACAATTACAACCTGATGTTCAGACTTAACTGTGGCATTTACCCTGCTCCAGTCCCAGCATGGAGCATAGGTAGGATTATATTTGCCTTTCAATTGAATTGTTCTAATTCTTTAGACAAGGAAAGGAGAACATATTACACTCACTGCTTAAGACTACTCAATTCTTTTAGGGGCTTGTGTGTAGCAGAAAAAAGGGTGCTATTGCAGACTACCTTTTCAGTAGAAGACCTTAATCAGTGTATTACTTCTCAGTGGTAGAGATTAATGTTTTGCAACTTCCTGTACTTTAGAAGTTGGTGCCTACTTCTAATTTCTTCTTGGTTGCATTTTTAAATAGGAGTTGTATCTGAAAAATAATTAAGCATCAAATAGCTCCAGACCCCGTATACCCTCTTTTTCGGCCTCAACTTGTATGAAAACCCAGACATTTTTCAAAGTGTAAGTTTTCATCTCGCAATCTGAGACATCTGGTTATATCCCATATGTAAGGGAAATCCAGTCCACATTTATATCTGTAAATCCTATTCGTAAATGCTAATGGCTCCCTGTTCTGCTTTATCCTCAGGCCAGTGCTAAGTTTATGAATATGCACATGCCATACGTACTTTGCCTATTTTAGTATTTTAATTTTGTTTTTATCTGCAGACACTGCTAAATAGCTTGCATACACAATGAACTTGCTTTTGTCAGCTCCCTTTTGTGGATCCCTTGGAGGCAGACCAGAAGCCCATGTGAACCCACGGCTTACAGGTTGAAAGCCACCACTCTTTGCTAACTCAGGAAAGAGTGTCAAAAAAGTTCAAGAATACCTCTGTGCTTTGTTCACTTACAGTTGTGTCAGAAGAGACATGGCACATGAATGATAAAAGCACTCCTCTGTGCTCTGAGGTTTTGATGATCAGTCCTGCAATCTGAGAAACCTCAATTCAGTTATCAGACTTGCTTTCAGTAGACTCTTAAAGTACTATAGCTTTTTTTTTTTCTGAGAAGATTCCAAAGTTACAGAATATATTGATTTTGAAGTTAAAAGCCTGAAAATTTGGCTTGCTTTTTAAGTACATGAAAATACCCTTGTCTCTCTCTCCCCTGTCTTATGGCTCTTGTATGAAGCTACTTTCAAAGGCAGACACGGTAATGTGAGCTAAGAAGCTGACATTATTTAAAAATTATCCATGACTTTCCTTCATTAAATCTGACAGAGGGAAGAAAAAGCATCTGAAGTACAAAATATTTGTCATCAAAGCTGCTATATAAAATATGGATGACCACTTTTGACAGGAAACATATTATGTGTGAGCACCTGTGACACGTCATCATGAATAGATTCTCTTGACAGAGAAAACATTATGTGCAACTGCTCTGAGGTCAAGCTGGGTGTGTGAGCCCTTGAGACAGGCAATACTTTATGACCAAAAGATGTTAATTCTCTATAGCTAAGATCCATTACATGGCAAATTTTGACCTCCCCTTTAAGTCTAGAAGAATTAAGTATAAAATAAGACATGCTGCTAGCCATGTCCCCCCGTATTCAGCACTTGTGAGGCTTCACCTCAAATACTGTGTTCAGTTTTGGGCACCTCACTACAAGAAGGACATTGAGGTCCTGGAGCGCATTCAAAGAAGGGCAACAAAGCTGGTGAATTGTCTAGAAGCACAACTCTTATGAGGAGTGGCTGAGGGAACTGGGGTTGCTTAGCCTGCAGAAAAGGAGGCTCAGGGGAGACCTTCTCTCTGTCCTGAACTACCTGAAAGGAGTTTGTAGTGAGGTGGGGGGTTGGTCTGTTTTCCCAAGTAACAAGGATAGAACAAGAGGAAATGGCCTCAGATTGTGCCAAGGAAGGTTTAGATTGGACATAAGGAAAAATTTCTTCACCAAAAGTGTTGTCAAGCATTGGAACAGGCTGCCCATGGAGATGATTGAGTCAGTATCCTTGGAGGTATTTAAGACACATGTAGATGTGATGCTGAGTGACATGATTTAGTGGTGGACACTGCAGTTCTGGGTTAACAGTTGGACTCAATGATCTTAAAAGTCTTTTCCAACTTAAATGATTCTAGGATTCTAGGATTTTCACAATTTCTGCCTCCTTTCAAGCATTCCAGATACATCTCTCATAAATAACATGGCAAAAAAGCCTGTAGTTCCAAATGGAGAATCATATTGTTAGTTTCATGGAGCAAGGAATAAATTAAAATATGTAAGTCAAGCTCCATTTAGAGGTTGATTTCATGCCACGTTATACATAATTCAATGTCTGAAGCAAAACAAAGCACCTGTTCTTGGAAATGGATAGAGCAAAAGTGTCATTGAAAAGTCAGAATTCATATTTTTAAATGAAAATAGACAATTTTTCTCTTTAAAGTTATTAAAGGGATCCTTTTTTGATTGTCTCTTATTGTGCCTAGCATCTTTTTGAGCCCTGTATCTGTGTAATGAAGCTGTCCTTCATTATGCTTACTCTGAATGCTAGGTAGACCCTCATTCTGCCTATGGCAAGAAACAAAGCAGGGACAAGCAAGTGCTCCAGAAACTGCTACTGTTTGAAAGCACAGCAATGGGCTTTACCATTGAATTTGGGAGAAAGTAAATGGTGGAGAAAAAAATGTTTGTGTCTAGAAAATAAGATAGTATGTTTGAAATAAGGCATCTACAAGCTCCAGCTGCATATCTTATTCTCATTACCTTTCATCCTCCTCCCTCTCCAGATGCAGGCACTTTTCTGATCCTTGCAGTGTAGGGTCCAGTGCCTCCCCTCCTGCAGAGGCCAAGTAGGGATTCCAGAAGGAAATGGGGCAAACTCAGAGTCTGAAACATCTTTCTGCCACAGAGAGGGAACTTATCACTGCTAAGTACAGAACTAGTCCTTAGTATTCCTCTCTCATTGCAGCAAGGTGCTACTGCCTGCAGATCTCAAACACTTGAGCAACTCACACCATAATCACAAGCAAGTAACCAGAAGTTTTACCCTTTTTTTCCCCTATATCAGACACTGTGAACTTAGAGTTTAAGTCATGTGCTGCAACGCGCTGGGAATATAAACCTCATCTAGTGAAATCTACCCACAGTACACCTGGTGTAAACATTGCTTCAAATCTCTATACTTAGGTCTAGAAATGAGTAAGTAATGTATATCCACCTTAAGGAACACTTTGAAATCTACAGGTGAAAAAGCACTAGGAGAGCACAGAATACTCCTCTTAGCCACAAGTTTTAGATGTGCTAAGTGGGGCAGAGAGAGGTCCAGTCTTTTGGCAGAAAGGCAGGTGCTGTGGCTTCATGGGTCAGGCACTGGCTTCTGAACTACGAGGTGCAGGCTTTAACATTGCAAATAGGTCCAAGAAATGCTCTTGCTTGTAACCACTTGGTCTTTGGTGAAACCTGCTCCATTATAAAGACAAATAAAGTGAATGAGACCTTCACAGACCAAGAGGAAATAGTCAGTGTTCTATTACAACACTTAAAAAATACACAAGTCTATGAGGCCAGGTGGGTTATGCCCAAGAGTAATAAGAGAGCTTTAACAAGTGCTCACCAAGCCTCTCTCTGTAATTTACCATCAGTCCTGGCTAGCTGGGGAGGTCCCAGTGGACTGAATGGTAGCAAATATGACTGCCATCTACAAGAACGGCTGAAAGAAGCATCTGGGGAACTACAGACCCGTCAGTCTGACCTTGGTGCCAGGAAAGATCACGGAGCAGATCACCTTGAGTGTCATTACGCACCACATGCAGGACAACCAGGCGATCAGGCCCAGTCAGCATGGGTTTATGAAAGGCAGGTCCTGATTGATGAACCTGATCTCCTTCTATATGACAAGATGACCTGCCTAGTGGATGAGGGAAAGGCTCTGGATGTTGCCTACCTGGGCTTCCATAAAACCTTTGACACTGTTTCCCACAGCATTCTCCTGGAGAAACTGCCTGCTCATGGGTTGGATGGGTGTGTACTCTGCTCGGTAAAACACTGACTGGATGTCCCGGCCCAAAGAGTGGTGGTGAATGGAGTTAAATCCAGTGGGCATCCTGTCACAAGCAGCATTCCTCAGGGCTCAGTATTGGGACCACTTCTGTTTAACGTGTTTATCAGTGATGTTGTTGAGAAGGTAGAATGTACCCTCAGTAAGTTTGCAGAAAACACCAAGTTTGGTGGGAGTGTCGATATGCTTGAGGGTAGGGAGGCTCTACAGAGGGACTTGGGCAGATTAGATCAATGGGCCAAGGTCAACTGTATGCGGTTCAACAAGGCCAAGTGCTGGGTCCTGCACTTGGGTCACAACAACCCCAGGCAATGCTAACAGGCTCAGGTAAGAGTGGCTGGAAAGCTGCCTGGCGGAAAGGGACCTGGGGGTGCTGATCAACAAGCAGCTGAACGTGGGCCAGCAGTGTGCCCAGGTGGCCAAGAAGGCCGA
>WUAM01000038.1:598447-610832 GCA_024336885.1 Actenoides hombroni
TGGGGGTGCTGATCAACAAGCAGCTGAACATGAGCCAGCAGTGTGCCCAGGTGGCCAAGAAGGCCGACAGCAACCTGGCCTGTATCAGAAACAGTGTAGCCAGCAGGACCAGGGAGGTGATTTTCCCTCTGTACTCGGCATTGTTGAGGCCACACCTTGAGTACTGGGTTCACTTTTGGGCACCTCAATACAAGAAAGACATTGAGGTGCTGGAGTGGGTCCAGAGAAGAACAACTAAGCTGGTAAAGGGCCTGGAGAACAAGTCCTCTAAGGAGCAGCAGAAGGAGCTGGGCCTATTTAGTCTGAAGTAAAGCAGGTTGAGGGGAGACCACTTCGCTCTCTACAGATACCTGAAAGGAGGTTGTAGGGAGGTAGGTGCTGGCCTCTTTTCACAGGTAACTAGTGACAAAACAAGAGGGAATGGCCTCAGGATGCACCAGGGGAGATGTAAACTGGACGTTAGAAAAAAAATTTTCACTGAAAGGGTTGTCAGGTGTTGCAACAGACTGCCCAGGAAGGTATTTGAGTCACCATCCCTGGATGTGTTTAGAAGCCGTATAGATGTTGTGCTTGGGGATATGGCTTAGTGGTGGATTTTAGTGGTAGTGTTAACCGTTGGACTCAATGACCTTAAAGGTCTTTTCCAACCTTCATGATTCTATGACTCTATGAAATATGAAAAATTCTCCCGAAACCTTAGAAATAACTTCAATGAAGATGAAGTACTCTATGCATGGGTTGTTAGGAGAAATGTCTGCCGTTAGAGATGACTAGCCATTGAGCAGTCTGCCCTCTTGTATTCAAACACTCTTTGAACACAGTGAAATCCTAGACTTTCGGGGATGTGAAATACAGCAGAGCAATGGGTAAAGCAAGTGATGGGAGCACAGAGACCCACATGACATGTTCTTCCCGGCCTCTTACCCAAGCGTCTGTCAGGTCTGCTGACTCATCAGGTACAAAGTATCTATGTGCAGACTCATGACTGGCTTTAGGTCTAGAACCCATCCCTCAATTTTTCTTTTTAGAAAACCTAAATACTGGAGATCAGAGAAGACACTAAGTTAATCTTGAACTATTCTCTTCCACAGCTTGGCTTTAAGTCCTTTTTGGCTTGGAGGCCTTTTTTATGCAAGATGTTTGTCCAGATACTAGTTTTAAGCCTCATTAGCAAATGAAATCACTGAGGATTTTCCTTTCTCAGAATATTTTCCAAAGCCCTTCTTTGGAAACAATGAGTTGTGATCTCTCTGTTAAAAATAGAGTAAGGGACAAGGAGCTGAATTTGAATCTGAGTAATGAGATGATAGGAGATTTTGACAGCATGCAGCAAATACATTCTAAAACCTTTTTAATGATTTTTTTCTATCACTTTTACTTTATATATAGATTAAAATTTATGGAATTAAAAAAAAAAAAAAAGAAAATGAGAAAATGCAGGAGGAATCCAGGTGGGTGTATATTCTAACATCCAGGGGAAAAGGTCAGAGTAGAAGAATATTCTTTGCCCACTTGCTGCAGCTGAGGTGCACTGTCTCATCACCAATATTCAATGACAAGATGTCCACTTAGAGCCTCGCTCTTGAAATGGATGTGCAAGACAGATGAAATCCATGCCTGCTAGAGAGCTGCTTCTACTCTTGATTTCTTGGGCTTGTGCATTCTCACAGGAAATATTTTCACAGCAGAGCTGCTATGGAATTCAGCCTCCCTGGTTGGGCTGCCCCTCGCCACAAGACCCAGGCCCTGTCTCAGCTTTACCCACTACACAGCACCCACGTGCACTAGCCCTTGTGGTGGTGGGGATCTGGGACAGGATATCCCATGGGTTCTCATGTCGTTTGATCTCTCCATGCGTTCACTGGTGATCATTTCTCTCTCTCTCACCCAGTGCAAAGCAGCTCCCTGTGGTAGCGTTCTGAAAACAATACTTCGTATAAAACAGAGCTACTCTTCGTCATGTGAGCTGTCCTTTAGGCAAATGCAAAGAGCATTTGGCAGGGAGTTCTTCTAATGAGAAAGTCATTAAGGAATTCAGTTTGCAAACCACAGCGTATTTCCTCAGACTTTCTTGGACAGCATTTCTCTGTGTGGAAATGTGTTAAAAGCAGAACAGACAATGGTGGGGCAAAAACACTTAAACCAACATGTAGGCAATGTGCAGTGTGGAGCAAGGAGAAAGCCCAGAAGTGGTGGGACAGCACAGGGAGAGCAAGTACATTTGGGTTTGATAATTTTGTATTACCACTGCTGAATAGATTGCCATCCAGGGCCAAGGTGAAACCTGAGCTCAGTCTTGCAAGTTACACTCTGCTTGATCACTTGGCCTTAAATCACCCACAGGGAGGCAAAGAACTTGATGTATTGTGTTGGGGCACAATACATGTATGTAGCTGGGCCCTGCGGGGAAGGTAGACTCATATTCAGCAATTGCTACATTTGATTGGCCATACATTTTCTGGGATGCAACCAGACCAGATAAGAAATGTGGACTTTTTGTCCAGCCTTCCCTGGATCTACAGTAATCTGAGGCAGCCTTGAAAGGAGAGGCAGCCACAAAAGGATCAAAGAGGAAAAATAAGTCTAAAAGTCAGCTCTTAAAAGGTTTAATGTCTTCTGTTTCTCCTTGTGATGTGTGCTTCACAAATACTTTGAGATTTCTTACTAAGAGGATGGTAACTCCTCCAGAGATTTGCTTGACTTCAATTTTACTTCAGAGCGTTGCTGCCTTCTATGGTGCAAAACACACAGAAAAGAAGATCCTCAATTGTCCTCCTGTGATTTGAAGGAAAAAGCTCCCATAAAGACTGGAAAAAAAATTTCCTCCAACATCTGCCTAGCTTGACAAAATATTTTCCTCCTGAAGAGGCATTTCCCATCTGAGGGAAGAGAAACCAACCCATTTTGTTCACCAAGTGTCAATAGTTCTAAAGAACAACAGAAACATGAGTATGGGACTGTTCCACAGTCTCAGGTTTTTATTTGTAATGCTGTTATCATGGTGTCTATGACCAAGGAGGCCCTCAGCCCAAATGGCCAAGATCTCACTGGGGAATGCCTCATCATTATTAAACATGTCTGGCAAAGTGATCCTGAAAATTAAGTATACTGTCTGCCAGAACACATTTCCCCTGAATTTGGTTAGAAAGAGCATCAACAGGCTGAAAAATCTCACCAGGGGTGCAGAGTTTTATGCAGTCTCCTAGCATCTTCAGCACAACACAAATCAGCCACAGCAACCACAAATAGCTCCTTCTCATTCCAGAGAGTTTTGTAAATAAACTGAAAAATTCTTTTCATGGACAGAGAAGAGAAGAGAAATTGACTTTTTTTTCCCACGTACTACAGAGCACCACCAAAATTCAGGGGTCCAAGAAGTTTAACCAGAACAGAAACCAAAGAAGATCCCTGAGGCAAGTTGCCTTAAGCACCCTGGTAGTGATGGTAAAGGTAGGACCAGGTCATGCAGTACCCTCTCACATCAAGTTCTAAATCCTACAAGCAATTACAGATCTTAATTTTAGAGATGTAGTTCTTTCCAAATACCCAGCCTTCAGGACTGTACATTATGAATCTTCTCTAAAAAAAGAAAACTGAATTCTATGATTTATGATTCTAATTACATTATCACCTTACTGTCTAGATAAGACAACATGCTATAGAAAGGAAAACATGGAAGCTATAATGAGTGGTAACCTAACAGTTGTATGACCTAATGTTATATTACCAGCATGTCGTGACACTTGTCAGACTCAGCTACTTGCAAATAAAACATTGGTGCTGAGAGGAAAAAAGGAGTCATGGGTTTTGGAAAGAGATTATATTCGATGCACATATATTTAGACAGTATTTTAATACTCTAATCCTGCAAGATGCCAGCATGAAGATCCCCAGCCAATTGTTGTTCATATGCACACAAAATTCTAAAAACAAAGTTGTCGATGTCACTGTAACTCCCATGACTCCCCGGTCTCTTCCCTACAAGAGGCACATACTTCTGTCAGGTAAAAAAACAGAGATGTATATTGCACATGCTCATTCTTTGAAATATGCAGTCTTTCTGCTTGATTTTCTGCTTGATGCTAGCATTCTATTTATCTTTTATGTGTTTCTAACAAAGCTCTTTGGTGCTCAGGTGTTCCTGGTGGCACCAGAGCCTGTCACCCCTGTTTGCTTCTCCTGTTTTGTTCCTTTAACATACTGGAGAATTCTGTTGTTGCATATTACACAGATGCTCCTGTACTTCCAAGATGTATAAGGATCATTCAGCTCACACTGTCAACATTACACAACTACAGTAGCATTTGCAAGTTTCTCGTTTCCCACAGGGTCTTCTGAGACCAGAGTTTTTCTCTCAAAGTTTTGTTTCAGAAACCACAGAAAGAACAGCAGGATGTAACAGATTTTACTTTCCATGCTGGGGACTAGGGAGAAGGGTTTAGAGAGCAAAAGCCTGTAATCCCATGTTGAAGCTATGATTTTCTACTACCATGTTTACAGCGTTAAAAAATTAATAAGCCAGACAGTAAGCCAGCCCACTGCCTTGGCATTGCTCAGATGTGCCTTTGGTCAATTATTTAATATCCTCGCAACATCGTATATTTTCCTAAGTGGAACTGATCAAAAGTTTGTACTGAATGAAATATTTTTTTCTGTATAATGATTAAATTCATTCCATATTGAAGCTAACTAGAAGTCCCCAAGTATATTGTTTGCAGTGAAACTATTCTGGACTGATGCCTACAAACACTGAAGCAGAATCTGTCTTTAAATTCAAGTCTCACATCAAGATTTGAATCCAGTGTATAGATACTAAGGAGTATCACAGTACTGGAAGGTCTCTAAAAATATTTTTTTACAATTTGTAACAAGGGAAACCTGATCTCAAATTTTTGTAAAGGAAAAAGGGTACATTCTCCAGGCTAATTGGACCATTCATCTGTCAGTGACACAAAATACTGTCCAAAACTCCAAGTTTAAATTTATGATTAGAATACTAGCTTTAGTGGCTGTTTCTTTGCTTTAGCACTGTGTAGCGATGAATATGTTATCAACACTCAGCAAATGATGACCCAATGATTTTCACCTTTTCCTCATGCCACTGGGACCCATGCCAGTCTAAAAAAAAAAAAGAAAGTAGCCAAAGGATTTTGAGTGCAAAGCATGAACAGTATGATACGAAATTGAATTCAGCTCTGATAGAAAACAGACAAGAGACTTCATCACCAGTCAGCTCAAACTCACTGGCAGAAGTTCTGGCCCACCAAAGTCAAAGGCAAAGCTCCTATGAAGATGTGGAGACAAGGGTTTCACTAATTTGTTAATTGCCATTAGGGTAGTCCGTGGTTCAGAATACAGTTATCTGATTTTTATAGGGCAGTATGATCGGATGGCCTATGTTGATTGGGAGTAAGTAATAGGACAGGCAAGATTTAAGTAGGCATCTGATTCCCGAGAGTCTGACTCATTTCAACAGCTCCACATGCCTGGCTCTTCTTGTGAAGTAACTATGAATGGCACGTAGTTAGGGCTTGTTTCATCACCCCTTCTGCGTGCTGCCCTCCCTTTGAAGTCTGAGCCTTCCCCTCCCAACTGGCTTCGCTGCCTCACACGCTGACCCACATGAAAGAAATTTAGTGCTCACACCAAGCATCATTCTCTTCCCCAAAACCATAATATATCTAACATCACTGCAGTGATACACAGCAGGCAGTTTAGAGTTGAGCTAAAGCTATGCTAGGAAGTATTGGACCTGAATTATTAGGGTGCTGATGATGAAATCAAGAATATTGTCCATTTTGTGTGTAAGTAAGGATACAGTTCATTTTTTATGTGGTAGTTTACCATCTTTTCCAAGGATTGGTCCACCAACTCAGTTGATTGCAGGACAAAATTAATTAAAATTAATTAAAACTGCTTGCTTTTTTTGTTTGTTTGAGGTTTTTTTAACGTGACTTCTGTAAAAGTATGTTCTTTATCCCAAAACCAATTAACAATATGATGCTGACACCTTGAACTTTTCAGATAGTTATATTAATTGAAAGCTTATGCAGAAGCTGTATTTGAAAAGAGCATCTGTAGACTGTGCGGGGTTGTTAGTGACTGTTGTAGCCAGTGGTTGCACAGACTGGGCGAGCTCCGTGCAGCTGTGCAGGTAAATGGCAGGCAGCACCATTATAACTTCAGTGATCAGGAAGCTGTCGATCACATCATCCTTTCTAAAGCCAGTTTGCCTGTAGCAATCCTGTTTTGTGTGTTAGTGGCATAAAGAGGCCCAGGCAGAGGCCAAAATGCCCTGTTGTTGCCTTGCTGCCACCTCCAGTGTAGAAGGCAACCCCTGCGGTTGCTGGGTCAACACAGAATGAAGCCAGGTCCCCTGTACCCACCTTCACCCCGGCTCTTCTCACTCAGTGTTGCCCCATGGCCATTGACTGCCTTGCAACCTAAGGCTGAAAGTTGCCAGGCTTCTCCAGCCTCTTGAGGATGCCCTGGAGTTGATGTGCAGCAACGAGGAAAAGAGTTTAATTGATAAAGGTCTCTATGAATGTTTTGCTCTCCTCCAATGTATGCCCATAAGGATCACACCTATAGGGGATGATGGGAATGCTATTTCACAAGGATCTTCAAAAGAGGGATGCATGCAGAATTGCCATAAAATGCAAAAGTTTATGAAATATTCCACCAAATATGAAAGTTTTCCACTTTGTTTGGAATACTTGGTTTCAGTAATTTGAAAAAAAGTTTTGACAAAATTATGTAAAGGCTTTTTTCCAAAATATTTCTATTTTTAAAGAGTGGCATGTTCTAATGGAATTTTGTTCTGTCAACGATTCTCCTAGTGGCTTCAATGTGAAATAATAGTAACAATGTAAAGGTGATAAGGAACAGTAAGATATAGATTTCCAATTTAAAAGAAAAAGGAAATTCTAAAATAAATCAAATAAACTGAGGCCACCTATTGACAATACTAGGTAAAGAAAAATAAATAAAGTTATATAATTATATATAAAAACAAGAATTAAATAACTAGATCATTCAGGGTTAGCATTAGGAGTGTTATTAAACATTTTATAGTAAGAACAGTAAAGTCAAAGTTTTTGAAGACGCTTTAATGATTTTCAGCAACAGCAAAAAAATATGAACAGTTTAACCTAAACTAATGACAAAAACACTGGGAAAAATTAATGGTTAATCTACAAATTATGACTTTTAGGGTTGACTGTTTTTCAGTTGTCTGATATATTATTTAATATTGCTGACGCACAACCAAAGTGGTATCTAAAACTTTTTATCCACAATTTAACAAGGTCTTAAAAAAATATACTTTTACTAAAGTGTTGCACCAATAACAATGGCAGAAGTCAAATAATTTAGACTAGATCACAGCAGCTTCCTGACGGTGCATGTTTAACCTTCGACTGCATGTGCAAATACAAGTTTGTGAGGCATCTCTTCCTGCCTGCCCAATCTGCTGCACAATGAAATGATCTGTTTGCTGTTTCATGGCCTGAGAGAGCTGCTTTTTCAGATGTCAGATGCCTTAGCCAGCTTGCAAAATATCCTTGGCACTTTGGAAGTGCTCTGCTGAAGAACATTTTTCTAATAACTACAGTAATGAGAGAGGACTGTTCTGTTTCTGTTTTGTCATGCTGTAAAATAATTAAATTAAGCTGATGCAGAATAAATTATAGAAGTAGAACCCATTACTGCAAATAGAACATCTAAGTTATACCAACAATTAGTTAGGCTTTGGTGAAAACCAAACATCCTCTAGATATTAGAAAAACATGAAATCATGGCAGTTGTTTTTAAAGCATCCAATACGATGAATATTTGGCAGCTTGACTGGTGGCTAGTGGCTTGTGGCACCACGTTGGGCTGCCATGAGACAGAACTCGGATATGAAATGACCGCAACAACACCACTCCAAATGCTGGGCCGCTGCAGCAAAAATGGTGATAAAAAATGACACAAGCAAATGCCAAAACAGAATAAGTGAAAGGAAAGGTTGAACTGTGTGCTACTACGAAAACACCTCTCTTAACTGACTCCTTGACCTCATGGAGTTGCATGAAGCAAGCCAAGCAATTTGCTCTCACAGAGAGGTAGCTGTTCCTCACAGGTACATATGCCCGCGGTGACAGTAAGCAAGACTGTGCATGTAGGGGATTCTGTCCTGGGGTAGAGAGGTGGATCCAGTCAAACTGGAGGTCTGCATAATGTTAGAAATAAGGAAAAATTATTGTGATGCTATCAGCTCCCCAGTCCCCAAGAAAACATACAAAGAGTATAGTACAGATAAAAAAGAGCATGGAAGAAAATAAAAGCAATAGGTGAACTTTGAACATCTAGTTACTTTGTCTTTCCCTGTATTTGAAAACGCCTCTAACAGCACCACTGAGTTATGTGCTTTAGGAGAAAGCTAGGGGTTCTTGGATTTGAAGGTCGGTGAAGTTGCCTGCTTATGGTCCTCTTCTCACATTGGAAAGGTAAAAGTATTAGCATCCACATTTTCAAACACAGTGCCTCCAGTGAGACAACTAATCTCCTGCTTCGTAACCTGATTTTCAGTGGGCCTTTGGAAGTTGCAGATGTTCAGAGGTCTAAAAATGCAGCTATTTATTTAGGAGTCCAATCAAAGGACTGCTGCTTCACTTCTACAGCCAATCTTAAATGATTTGGCCATGTCATCTTTGGGCTTCAATTTCTTCATCTGCTAAGAAGAAATGATACCTATCTCTTAAGAGTGTTGAGGTGTTTAATTCATGGATGTTTACAATATGTCCTCAGCTTTGACTGAAATTCCTGGCTTCTTTGCACATGCAAGCCTTCAAGTGCAATTCTGTTCCTGGCTCCACATTAAACCTTGCTTTATATGGGATTCTCTCATATACATCAGATTGTTATGAACACAACTACTGAGTCGTGGATCCAAGTGTGGTAACAATTTATTGTAGTCACTTGAACAACCCTTCCATGCACAGATTTCCAAGGCAGACAGAAACAAGTTGAGAAGCCGGTTCTTTTAACTTTCTTATTTCTGCTCTGTGACTGAAGAGATTAGATTATTGGAAAACATGCTATTAGCACTGGCTTGTGGCCAAAGGGTCTGCTATGCTTTCTGCAAGGGGTGCTGTACTTGCTGTAAATTAAGGAAAAGAGCTGGGTAAGTTACTCTAGTGAGGAATGTTCCCTTTGGGAATTGTCCACAGCAAATGAGAGCTGTGGTTGGTGAGCGAAGAGCAACAGGGAGAAGAAAAATAACAAAAAAGGTCAGAAATTTCAGGGAAATAAAAGGCCCTTTATCTCCTCTATACTGAGCACCAAGTTAACAAGCTTTAGTGTTTGTTGATCTCTTTTATGCTACTTTCTGCATACCTAGACCTGTTTGAAAAAAAAACAAACCAAAACAACCCTGAACAATTACCATGCAAAACCCCATGCTTAAATTCCTCCCCATTCAAAAAAGCACATCAGCATATGGTTACCTTCACACATGTGTTACAGACCCCTTGACTTCAATTAGACTTAAATACATGATTAAAATTAAGGAGACATTCTTGAATAGAGGCTCTTGTGCTTGCAGCAGACACATACCTTCCTGAAGTAGGCAAAAGCCTAACTTTTGACATATAAACTTTGAAAATAATTCCTTGAACATCTCAGTCATTAACAAAATTAAAGTTTAAGTTATTTTTAATTTTTTTTCAGTACTTTTAGGTAATTTTGTAGTAGATAAAATAAAATATCAAATATTTTCAACATAATTTCTATGGCGTTCCAGAAAGCAAACCTATTTCTCTTTTCTCCTTTTTTTAAAAGATTAAAAAACTAAATTCTCTCCCCTACTTCTGCAAGGAAATGAATAGCTATGTGAATTCAAAAGGCTTATGAAAGGCTTTTGGTACAACATTAATTTAGTGACTTTTTAAAATTAATGTTCATGCATTTTAAATCACTACCATTATATCTGGGAGTAAGTTTCCTACAATGCTTGGAGTTAGCAGCCCTGTTTTTTTGTGTCTCAGCAGGCAAACCAACACAGATGATTTCATTGCTTTTTTAATATAAAGATTTTCAACTTTGAGATTATTAAATAATTTTATATGGGGCTACTAAACAATCTCCTGATAGGAAGAAAACCAGATTGCTTTGATTCCAGCAAGAATCAAACTGGTATCCTATAAAAGGAGAGACCCAGAGCCTGTTCATTAATCTTTTAAGTATCTTTTCCAGCTTAAATCTGCTGTTTACTAGTTAATACTTTCCATACCAACATTATACGTAACACTCCATATGGAAAAAAGCCAGTACAACAAAAAATGTTTTCATAGAAAATTATAAAGAGGTGTTCAAAGGGAGACCAAGTGAAAAGGAGGCCAAATGATCAGGGAAAAATGATTACTAAGTTTTTCATGGACATGTGAAAAATAGAATAAATATCGTTATTGAAAACTGTATTGTGATTTCAACCTTCCTTAAAAAACCCTGAGGACATGATATAATCAAATAGTAACAACAGCAGTAACAGCAAGACTCCAAATATATGTGTGGTTCTGTAGGACCTTTCACCCTGTGGTCCTCAAGGCACTTTATAACAATCAAGTCAGATGCAGCTCCGTGACGCTTTACAGGTCATATTACCTTTCTCTTAGGTGACTACGGCGGCTCTTTAACAACACATGTTTGGAGAAGAAAGGGAATGCAACATCTGTTTGGTAGCTGCTATAAACAGTCTGAACTGAGATCTCTGGGGATCTTCTAGGGCTGAAACTGTGGCTCTTACCAGCAAACTCAGCATAATTGCTATCGGCCTTATTCTGCTTTATATTGTAAGGAGGGTGTGTAGCCGTCCCAGTGCCCATGCTTAAGCAATAGCTCAGTATTAGAGATTCAGAAGGGTCAGTGCATCACCTCACTGCTGTTTACTTCCTTGATGCCACATAATGCCTGAGAGCTGCTGGTGGCACATGGAGCACAGCCATGAGGATAAGTGGCACTGACATGTCTTCTTGGTCTTCACTTCCATCAGGAACACAGTTGCTTGGTCACAACATAGTAACAGCACTGTGGTAGACCCTGCTCCAATTCTTCTCTTTTGATTTATAAGCAAGGAACAGCTCCATGAAAGTTTAACACCAAAAGAGTTACACTGGTATAGAATGGGGCTGAGATCAGATACATTAAAGTCTCAGTCAAGCCTGTTCTTAGAGATAAAAAAAGCATAGTAAAAACTGCATCTAGCTTAGTGGAGTGTTTTCTCCAAAACCAGCCTTGCTTGAGGCACACCCTACAACCAGCACCTCTTTCTCTAGGTGGAAAAAGCCAGACTGCAATTAAGCTTTGCCCCTAAAACATCTGATGCTATAAAGCTATCTGCTACTGGAAGCAAAGGTACAACAGATCAGTGATTGGAAATGGGCATCGGTGAGTCTCAGCTGCGTTATGGAAGATAAATTTCAGAAAGCCGCAGTAGTTAAACTGTTGCAACAGTCTTGGGGAGGCAGTATAATCTCAGTCACATCGTATGCTTCAAACAAGAGGTCATACAGCTTTCTAAAGCATGCTGTAGTTTAGCCATAAATTACTGCGCCCGAGAAAGCAATGATTGAGTGGGTCTTACAGTTTTTGGTAAGCACCATCATATATCCCTTGCCACTGTATCTCTGGGCCTAAAGAGCCTGCATGAGCTGGTGAAGCCAGACGTTTGTTAACATTTTGCCTTAAGATAGCATCAGCAATATCATTGTTTTCTTATTCACAGTGAGTTGTATTATGCTCATCAATCTGATTCTGATGACATAAAAAAAAGAATGAAATAATTGTGGATAAAAGCAAATAAAAATGCCATATTTTTAATATAAGGTGATGATCCAATATTTTCTTTGTGATTTGAGAACTACTTGCTTCACAGGAGTTTTCAGAAATAAAATAAACTTCAGTTTTCTTAAAACAAACTCCGCATTGTTGCCTTATGAACAAAATTGGATTTTTATGTCTCATAAGGTTTCAATGTAGCATATCTGCTGGATGAGGTATCAGTGTAAGCAAACAGATGGTAGGAGACTTGTTGGTTTTACCATGATGTATTTGTGCAGGATACAGAAGGGGATAGAAGAATCTCAAGAAAGTATCCTTTTGATTTCACATAATTTTCTCTTGCTGTATCTTAACCACTTGTCAAAAGCAGTTTAACAGTCATATGAAATTACTGGCAAAACAAAATAAAACTAACAGTACTTTTTAATTTTTTAAAATCTAAACATGTATCTAAAATTCTTTGACATTATGGTCTCTTCCTCAGTTTGTTTATTCTTTATATGAGAGGAAAATAAGAAAGCACTAATAAATCAGTATTTTAAAGAGGATGTAAAGATGGAATATT
>WUAM01000038.1:614443-624623 GCA_024336885.1 Actenoides hombroni
GAGAGGAGAGGAGAGGAGAGGAGAGGAGAGGAGAGGAGAGGAGAGGAGAGGAGAGGAGAGGAGAGGAGAGGAGAGGTTTACTTGTTGTTGCTTTCTTTTATGGGATTTTAATAAGTCAGTGTCTGCATTCTGTAACTCAGTGGCAATGACCAAGGATGATGCAGAGATTGTGCACACACCAGCCTTAAGTTGTGATTCAAGCATGTAAAATTGCCTCTATTCTTGCTTGTCTTGAGGGAAGTGACTGTTTGCCTTTCAGACCCTGAAGTAAATAAACTGTCTGAAAGGCCAGTGGCTACTAGAAGAGGCAGAAGAGCTCCAAAGTGTTTGGGGGTGTCAGAATAGGGCATGGTGCTGTTTGCATTGTGCCATGCACTTGGACAGTCCTTGGCTATTAGATCTGGAGCCTGCAGTATTCCTCTGTTGTTGTGGCTCCCCGGCACAGGCTGATTGCAGGCATATGGACTATTAAAAACAAACTAAAAAAAAGATAAGCCCATGAGGCTGAAAGAAAGCCTGTGGTGGGCTTCATCTTCACATCCTCTGAAGTTTCCTTGGCTCTGTGTGTGAAGAAGGTGTGGAAGAGGAACAAGAGGATGGGCAGCAGTGAGAGCCTGTGTCTTCTGGGAGAGACCTGTGTGCCAGCAGCAGCTGACTGGCTGATCACCCACCAGGCTATCCAGCTGTCCCCAACAAGTGTGGCCCCAGGCAGGCAGGAGGAGGGGTTGGCAGCTGCTTCACTGCTTTACAGCTGGCAGAAGTGCCGGTGCATGGGAGGGGGACCTGAGACAGGAGGCACTTGTGTGGCTCACTATCTCCCACCGTGACACAGCAGGTCTGTACTTACACAAAAAGGCTTCAAGGATTGTTGTCTTGCTTTGGAAAAATGTTCATTGATTTGAAAATGATAGCTTTTCCAGAATAAGAATCTGTAAATTTATTCAGATATAAAAGTTTTCCGTAGTTTTTGCTATTGTAAGGGCCTGTCCTCATTTTGAGACGTGTGTATGTGCTTATGTGCGTGTGTGTGAATGTGTATGTATATGAATGCAAGTGCGAGGGGGAGCGAAATCTTGCTGCCTAAAACTGTTCTGCCAAGATAAACTTTGGAGCATTTTATAAATTAACTCTGCTCTATGTGTTTATTTTACTTTTGGAGATTCTAAAAGGAGACTGTTCAACACATCTTATTAGGGGGAGCATATTTTTTTAAAGAGAAAAATAAGTTCCTACTCTGCACTGGAAAGTATTTGCTATTTTCAGCTAAAAGTATTCTTTCCTTCTGACCGGGCATATTAGATAAGATTTATATTTCTGACCTGACATTAGGTAGTTAAGATTTATTCTTCTATATTAACTTTACTGAGCTTGCAAGCTATTCATTTACAGCATAGGGAATATATTTATGGCAGAAGCAAAGAAAGTTCACTACAAAGTAGTAAAATATGTTATTAGGAGTGTCCTGTAGACTGATGAAAATTGTGAGTACCCTTGCAGCTGGCTCCCTTCTGGCTCTTTTTTCCTTCTTTGTTATTTCAACTTTAAAACTTGAATTTGAAGTCAGTTTCAATGTTGAATAACTTAAAAGAGTCCAGATGATTCTAATATATCTGCATATATATATACGTACGTATGTACTGTGATTGAGAGGTGCAGGGAAGGGGATAACAAGTGACTTGAATTCTCTCTGCGTTCTGCTGGCAACGACCCAGGCATAAGTAACATTGGACCTGGCTGTCCTGCCAGTATAAATCAGGATGAACTCCACCGAGGTTTAAAGCTGGTCTGTGAGTGAGAGCCGAATCAGATCTAGAGCTTTCCTATATCCAAAGGTGTGGGTCCGGGCAATCCGTTAATGTCCAATTGACTTAAAGAGGGGAACCGCAGACTGTGATGGAAACCTGGAAGCACTTCAAGCCTCTATAGACAGAAAGCTGGAAAGTCAAAGGCCTCCTATTGAAATCAGTGACAAAACCTCCCATTAACTTCAATAGGAACAGAATCGGCCCGTAGAAATGGGTAGAAGCCAAAGAATTGGATGGCTCAAGAAATAGGTAATAGGAGCTGATGACTTTCACCAATAAATCACCAATGCAAACCTGGATGGGCTTGGTTTAGACTCAAAATTGCTTTCATCTGATGTTTGTTTGAAACTGTATGCATTGTAAAACCTTCAAGAAGAACTGGCAGTCGTGATAGCTGTCTCAGCAAGAGGCTGACGGCTGGACAGGGTGTGGTGTCTCCTCCATCCCCACATCATCGGAGGGAGTCCATCTTAAAGAGAAGCAAGAAGCACTGGCCTGCCTATAGAGAGAGTAGTGCTTGGGCTCTGCTGTTAACCAGAGGTTTTCTATTTCAGAAACTGTCAGACTAACTCTGTAACTTCACTTAGACTGAGTATATTGGGGGAGGGGGTTATGGCTCCACAGCAAGCCAAGAGGAGGAGGAGATATTTCCATTTGTAGACATTATTCAACTGCTGTCATAAGAGAGAATAGAGATGTGCAGAGCTTTGAGGAATTAAATGTGCTGGAGAAAGGGTTTGGCATAGGGAAAGTTAGGACCATCAGGCATTACAAAAGCTGGGAATTGCTTATAGATTGCAGCAAGCACAACTCAAGTTGTGGAGAAAAGTAAAGCATTATGGAGGGGACTTTCCTCCCACCCCCAATATTTTTGCAAACAGTGAACTTTTTCTGCAGGTTCCTGAAGGGTTCTGTACTGCTGCCTGGAGAGCAGTAGACAAACTGGGAGAATATTTTGGTATCTGTACTTGGTCAAACAGCCATGTACATGTTTGATGTCAACTGACACATTTGGAATAGTTCACCACTTTCCAAACTCTACCTTTCATATTCTTGTATTTGATAGACCTCAGGGCTATGTTCTCTATTACAGTATGCAAACTTTTCCAGCTCTTTCCTTACTTCCACCAGGCCATTTCTGACAAAGGCTTCAAGGTTTCAGATACTTTTGTATATGCAAAGAGTCATAGCTTGGTTTTACGATATGTCTTTGTAAATCAAAGCAGCTGTTCACTGCTCCTTTTCTGTCACCAAGAAACCCACTGCTATCATCAAGTCATCACACCACAGCTCAAGAGCACACGTTCTCTTTCCTCCATGTCTCCTTAAAACCCTGTGCTCAGAACTGTAAGTTGAAGTAACATGAGGCTTGGCATCAAAAGGGAAAGGTATGCTGAGGGGGAAACTTGCTTATAGGTACAAATAGGAGAGTAAGGGAAAGGGAACACTAAGGAAATGTTCCTTTGGGATGACATTAAGGAAGAACAGGAATTGATAGAATGGTGAGAAAACAGAAATATTTTAAAAATGAATTTGACAAATGGCACGCTACCATGTACCCTACATAACGTTGTGTGTGAATTCTGGTGTGTCTGCTCTGGTTCACTACATTCACCTGCTAGTTCTTGCTTCCACTGGGCTTGGGTTGGATCCAGGGGTGTTATGAATAGTGAGGAAGACATGGCCACATCTGTATTAAATAAGGAAAGCTAATGGAGCTGATCTAGAGTCCCTCTACCACTTGCCAAATCAGAAAATGCAGCATTTTGGGTCTATCCTTGTGCTCGCTTATTTAGCTAGTCTAGTTTGGTGTATGTTCTCACTCTGCAAATTATTTCAGTCACTACTTTGAGAAATAGTGCCTGAGTTCAGTACCTGTAAGAAAAGAGGGAAGAAGGAATCTTGACAACTGTAATGGAGCAGATGTCAAAGTAGGAGAAAGCTCATGAGTATGGAGCACTAGAAAGGGTAAGTACAGCATGGGGAAAGCAGTAAAAGTATCCCTCCCACACTTCTAAGTGGCAAATCACAGCTGTTTTCTGATAAAAGATGGTGGAATACCCTCAAACCCTTTACCAGCACCTCACAAAGAGAAGTGCAGATTGCATTGCTGCTCCTTTTCTTGGTGAGCAAGAACAAAAAAACCCCACCAACTATCATGGTTTTTTAATAGCCTATATAAACTTTTAGGCTGGATTCTGAGCACATGCAAATTTTATGCTGGCAGAGCTCTGTGAGTTTTTTGCTTCTTGACATGAGTTGTTACTAGAAGCAGAATCAATCCCTTAACCTTTATGAGATGTTTATTCTGCCTAAACCAACTCCCATTAAAAACAATGCAGAGGCTCTAATTGAAAACCTTGTGTTAGTCTGGCACATGCCTTACCATCATGACATTTCTGTTCACTGATGAATGAGAGGAATATTAACTCTCCTTGCTGTTTCCTCAGCACAATGCACAGGTACATACATGCACCCATAGGCAGTTATTCCCCCCTCTGCCCCAGAATGTCAGCAGAAGTGCTGATGGGTTGTCATGGGGCAGGTGTGATTTATACTGAGGAAGAAATTAACTTCTCCACTCATTGGGTAGTTGGGAAATGATGTGGTTTCAGAAAGAGGTGAATAAGAGCCTGTCCTTGTCTCAAAAGCATACAGTCTACAGTTTCCTTTGTCACCAACCAGATCCTGGCAAATAGGAGTAAGACACACTCCCCCCAAGTCACTCACCACACAGTGCTTCTAACCTCCATAAAGCTTAGGAAAACTTGTGTTCATGAGAGTATCCAGGTTCAATATGTAAGTAAATTGTAAAAGAAAACCTATTTGAAATCTCTGTCATAATTTTTACATTCACAGAGTAATTGAGCCCACTTTGACCTCTAATAATGCTTGTTACATTATTTCCTGAAATATACTGAACTCAGAGTTAGTAACGTAACACCTACTTGTCCTAAAACATACATTTGAAAGAAGCTGAGTGTTTAAAGCATGATTAGTATCTCAGTGAATTACTGAGATGAAAGAACTTGGTACCCAGTCATTAAAGAGAATAAGAGTTCTCAAATCATACTGATTTTAGAGGTTGGTAGCAGAAATAAATGATGCCAACAAAGAAAGGGAAATCTTTTTGTCCACAATCTGTTCAGGGGAACTTGATTTTATATTTACCTGCTCCTCAAAATGACTTCGGTCTTCTCTTAGAGTGTACTATATGACCTAAGCAGCAATGTGGATGTCATCTTGCTGACATTCACTCACAACTGAATCCTACTGATAAATTCTTACACCACGGAAGCTTCCTCTCAGTGGGTAGTTTAAATAGCAAAGTTGTTTTATTCCAAAAGCCAGGGCCTTGAGCTTAAAAAATGCTTGTCCAGAACTTAGCACAAGTTATAAATTCTACATTCTCATGCAGAATTCCACTTTCACTTTTAATACACCCCCAAGTCTGAAACTCGCTAATTGCTCAACTCTTCATAAAACATAAACACAGAAGATGAACGTATGACTTCATTTTGGACTGCAAAACAGAAACTTTTTTTTTTTACAAAATACCAAATTGTGTAATTTGTTTACCTTTCTTGCTTTCAAGATCTTTTCTATTTTATGACATCTGTGGCCATCATGCCCAGCACAAGGTCTCATCTTAATTGATTATTTTCAGTTCTGTGTTGTACTAAAACTTTCTGGAATTTTCATCCATCTGCATCTATTTGCTAAATACACGGTCTTAACATCTTGGGACTCCCATGTTAAATAAACACCCTATGGTCCCACTTGGTTCTATTTTGGAGGGGTAATTCTTCACTCGGCAGTGTAACATGAAGTAAAATAAAACCAGCAACTCCTTATTCAGTGGCATAGAAAAAAAAAAGTGAAATTAATTATGAACATTCTAGGAAAAGGAAACAAGGTTATGAAACACTTGCCGATGCTGATGTTTGGAATCTTAATGAATAAGCAATGCAATAATGCTGGGCAAGTGTGCGTGGGAGGCGCGCTCTAAAGAAACTGGCTGTTTTCCTCTCTCTGACCAGTTGAGCTGTTATGAATAAAAAATGTTGTTGCTAAAGAAACCTGTAATAAATCCTGTTGGGAGTATTACATGTGCTGATAACATACATAAACTTTGTAAACATATTAAAGTGTCAGGTCTTAGTAGTTCTGGCTCATGTGGATGCTTGTAAATGTTAGTTGAGAAATGCAATGGAAATCTTGTTCCACCAGCTGCTTGCTCCTACATTTCTGGTTCACATGATATCTGCATTCTTTTCCTTCGCCTTGAAATAAAACCTAACTTCATAGAGGAGATAAGGAAAAAGGGCTCAAGACCTACCTCTGCTGTAACTTCCCACCAAAAGCTATCTATCACCAGAGAGTTGTGCATCTGGTGAGTTATCTAGAGAGATGCAGGGTGGATGAGGAGCTGGTGCTTGATAAATGATTTATTCTATTCTGAACATCTCTGCTTTGTGTAGCAATGCCCTCCACCAAAGTACAGTTGGCATCCCTGAACAAAGGCTTCAAGTTGCCTTGTGGTGGGTGGGAAGAATTGGGTGCCTCCAAAGGGGACTGGCAAAAAATAGCAGGCTGAACAAAGGATTCTCAGTCTTGTCACAGGGAAATGTTGTGATCAGAAATCTCAAATCCTGGTTGTTCAGGGGATTTAGGTGTCTTGGCACTACTACCCAACCTTGCAAGCCAACACATTCTTTAACAAAAGAAAGAAGACCTCACTCTTTTCTTTTGAAATACACCAAGAAGGGAGCAGCAACCTTGCTGCCCTTAATGTATTCAAAAATATTCAGCCAGGAATTGAAAAACTAAGTTATATTAATTCTTCTATCTAGCATAACTCTAGCCTGTGTTGATCTGCTCTAACAAGATGACTTTGTATCAGATGGATTTGCATGTAATCTCAGGTCATTTGGTTGCACCCAGTTTAGTTAGCACCGAAGAGGACAGGGCTCGGGGCACAGTTATGGGAGCAGAGATGTGTGTGTCTGTATTCCAGTATCAGTAAGTCATCTCCTGCATAGCCCTTTGCTCCCTGTGGAAGACCTCTGTGGTTTTATTTTTATAACTTGTTTTTATTTATTTATTGCCTTTTTTACCTAGGGTTTCTTCAAGAGAAAATCCCAAAGTCTCTGCAGAAGGCACCTGAGCTCAGTGGCCTCCAATGCCAGGTGGATGCTCAATGTCAGTAAGCTGAAGTCTCATGTTAGACATGACAAAACATCTGACAAACGTCCGTGCATCAGGGATGAGGTGGCAATTAAGCAGGGCTTTGACAGTGATGGACTCAGGTGTTTAAATCCTGCCCCAGACACACCTTAGGCATCTAGAGTCCTGTTCTCGGATCTGAGCCTTTCTGTGTCTGCGTTCACACTTAGAGGAAGCCGCAGGAATCACACATCATTTCTACTCCAACACCCATCAATAAGCTCCTGTTTTATTTTACAGTGCCCCAAAATCTGCTTTACTGTACAGGAAATATCAAATATCTTAAATCCCATGTAGGACCTTTCAAGTTTAAGCATGAAACGTGTCAGGACATAAAACTGACGCACAATTAGAAACTTGAAAGGATGAAGTTTATAGCAGCAGTGCTACCATAGTTTGGTGTAGACCTATAGTTTGGGGTTTTCTTTCATTAAAAGTATCACTCTATGCATTTTTTTATGTTCTTCTCCCTAATTACTCTGTTGTGTGGAGCCAAAGTATCAGTGCAAGGCCAGGGTGCTACTCAGAGCAGGCAAGAGCTTGGTACTGTCACAGTTCCTGTCTCTCCTGGTTCAGCTGCCCATAGCTGAGTGCTTCCCTAGAATCACTGGAGGGTTTTAAGTTTTGTGGCTTCTTTGCTTCAGTGGGTTCTATTTTTAGTCACATGAGTAAGTAGCACTGCCATTTTTAAATGCATGGTCTATATCTCATAATTCAGAAATCGAAATACACAAAAATGTTTTGTAGCCAGCTATTGTATAACCTTAGTACAGTTGTTCCTTCTTTTTAAGCAGTGTTGCTCATCGCACTGCTCACTGCCAACAACAAAAATAGGGTTAAAGTAGACGTTAATAAAATCCATTGGATTTTATTATCACAAAGCGTCTAATAAGCAATCTTTCTCCCATCTCCAGAAACTCGGTTATTCAACTATTTATAAAAAAAAGTTTTAGCTCTTTTTTTGGGTTTGTTTGGTTTGGTTTTGTTGGGGCTTTTTTTTGAGACCCATAACATGTTTTACATGAATAAATATTCTCTGAATATTTTTATCTGCGGCATTGTTTGTGGTAATAGCAGACAGACAGACTTTTGTATAAAAACGTACATGGCTTCAGCTGCCTTTTGTCATCTGATAAGATTGCTTTGTTCTGAATTATTTTAGTAAAAAATTGGCAAAGCAATTTTGAGTAGTTCAGACTCCAAAATTAGAAATGAGACAAAAATATTATTTTTTTATTAGATTTTATAACTCCTCCACCAGACTTTCGCAACTTTTCATTTAATTTCAAGAGCAAAAGGGACAATTTACTGTTGGGGAAAAACTTCTTAAGAACCTCCATAGTTGTAATGGATGAGTTTTTCTGGTAGTCACGGTCTATAAATGATTGAATATGAAATGGTAGACAGCTTATTAAGGTTAGGATAAACAGCAGTGTTCAAACCAGCACGCTAGCTTTATTAACCAGAAAGCAAAATGAGCACACTAAGCAAGAGATAATGACTAAGTCTGATTATTAAGTCCTAGCTCAGATTTTATTAGGCATAATTTCCATTATCTTCAGTGAAAAATTTACAGGGAGAAGAAGCAGCAGACCAGGGATTCGCAAAGGCTTGATACACTAATTAAAAAAGCTTAAAAGAAGAAATTAATCTCAGAGTTAACTTTATTGACTTCAGTTGGCTCAGTAGGTGAAAGTAGCAAAATAGCTGTTCTTCTCATATGCTTAAGGAAGAGTTTGCCTCCCGAGCAGGCTACATACCACAGTTTTGAAAGGTATAAAGCATTGGTTTTCCCTTTAGAGATATTGTGCATATTTAGATCATGCAATTTTGAAAGTACTCTAGCATAGGAATTCTTCCAAACTCAAAATGATTCCTGAGGTCCTGCAGAAAAACACCCCTCTTCAGCTCCAGTGAAGCCCATGGGACTTTCTCCACTGAGAGCAAAGGAGGCAGATTCAAGCTCTAAAAACATAGTTTGTAATAGCAGTATTTTATTCTGACTGAAAAGAGAAAGAAAACTTTGTGTATATATTTGCTGGTATACCATCCTACATCAATGTCTCTGAGAAGCTGTTGTAATATATGTATCTACAGTTTAACCTGAATTTTATATAGCGTAAGAAATGTCTTCAGCAGCTGAAAGAAACAAAAATTGAAATTATGACCCGTTCAGATGTCAGGTATGACATGGGAACTGGTCTGTAATGCCCTTTAGTCTCTTGAGATAATACATATCGTTCCACATAGATCTGGTATACTTCAAGCTCAGATCTACGTGTACATGGAGTTATAAAAAACCCCCACAACACAAGCAGACTATCCCTAAAATACTTCCAACACTTACAGCAATGAGTAGTGATTTCCTAAAATTTAATTATTTAAGATATCGCTACAACAAAATACGCTTGCAGTTTATGAGAATACAATAAAACAGTTCGTCTACTTTTGTTTCTGATGACTGCGATAGGAATTTTACAGTCTTATTTCGAAATAAACAGGATCTCATCCAAAAAATGAGAACTATAGTTTCACTTCATTAAAAAAAAAGATGCACTTGTCACCAGCAAAGTATTTACCCTGACAATACTAATATGAAAACACCACAGAAATAAATTATCAGGAGCATACAAATACTTTGAAAGAGAACTATTCCTTAATAATTTAATCCCACCCAAGGACAGATTCAGCTTACTTTATGACTGCTTCCTTGGCTAACTTCTGCTTTAAATTATTGCACTCAGATATTAAATGATTTATTTTTTAAAAAGTTGGTAGCAACAGCTATATATAATATAGAATATGTAGCATTACCATCTGTGCAATGCCAACCTTACACAAACATGTAGGTAACAGTATTATATATGTATTCATGGTGAAATACTAAAATAATTGCTTCCAAAATGCAGTGTTATTTCAGCTAATAATGTAATTCCTCTTTCCTTGTTGACATTTTACCTCCATGTAAATGACATCCTCCACAAGGGTAAAAAAAATTAAAAAGAAGATATGATTTTACCAGTTTGTGTTTTGTCAATTCTCTCCTGGTTTTATTTTATTTTATTTTATTTCCTTTTGAAATCTAGGCATTTTGTACACAAACACACTGGATGAATCCTGCTACAGCCCAATAATGTGGGAAGAGGATT
>WUAM01000038.1:630381-669545 GCA_024336885.1 Actenoides hombroni
GCCGGGTGTCGAGTCGGGGCCGGGGCCCGTCCCGGAGGCCGGCTGGCAGCAGGGGAGGCGCGGGGCTGGACCGCGGGCCGCGGGCCGCGGGCCGGGGCCGTGCCGAGCCGAGCCGAGCCGAGCCGAGCCGAGCCGAGTCGCAGCGCCCGGGTGTGCCTGGAGCCACCTCCCCGCCGCTGCCGGGACCCTCACCAGAGCCCCGGGAGCAAAGGCGCAGCTCAGCCGCACCTAGGCGAGGCACGGCCGCCTGTTTGACAGAAGGGTATCGCGTTTCCTTTCTCCGGCAAGAGTTTCTTTTTGGGGGGAAAGGGGAGGGCAAGGAAGGGGGAGGTGAGGCTGATTCAGGGGGAAAACGGCGACTTCACTGAACCCTTTCTTGCTACTCTTATCTCAATGTCTATCGCTGGGATGAGTGAGAAAGCCGGATAAAACGTCGCTGAGCGCATCAGGAACCCCAGCGGTGTGAGGAGCAGCCACTCTATTTGTAACTCTTTTCCTCAGTCTCCCCCACCCCCGCTGCCCCTCTCAGAGCTGTTAAATATCTGTACCATAAAATGTGGGGGATTTAAAGGTCTGTGGGAGGCTCCCTTTGAAAAGGACTCTGGGGAAAGTCTTTCTAATCCAGGATACTTGAGCCGGATGGGGTGGGATTGCCAGAGAGACATAAAATAAAAGTCATTCGGCAGACAAGCCGAGAGGCTACACTGACATGAAGAAAGTGCATTCACCTCAGTGTTTTGTTGAAGATTGAGACTTCTCATGGGCTAGTGTGCGTGTGTAAATTTCTGAGCGAGCCAGGTGAGTGGCATAAATAAACAAGGCTGCAGAGAAAGGATGGGACACACGTGTGAGCCAACCTGCATCCAGCCAGCCAGCTTGCTCGAGCAACATTAGCACCAGTGGGCAGAGAAAGCATGTCAAAAAATAAACGCTCTGCAAGAAACATAAGGAAAACATTAAACAAATGGGGAGTGCTCTCCCTCTCCTTGCCCTGACAAAACATGGCTGAGAAACTCTTCTTGCTGCTTCTCCAGCCTCTTGCTTTCCATGTTTCCCTTCTACAGCGGGGACCCATGGGGCTGATGTGTTGGGAGACAGTCCCAGGAACCACGGGGGTTGCCCATGAACCTCAGCAAAACTGATTGTAGAGTGTGTACTGACCAAGGGCCAAGCAGAAGAGCAGTGTATGCATGAGTGACCAGTGGCAGGGGGAAGAGGTCACTTACTTGCTGTGGAAAAGGGGCAGAAGCATAGACCAGGGAGAAAACAAAAGCTGCGCCTTGCCTCAAGTTGGGATCTGCAATGAGGCAGGGCGAGAGGACACTGAAGAGCAAGGTTACCCCCAAAACCAGCTCCGGTAGGGGGGAATGCAAACACCCAACAACAATAACAAACCAAACCCAGAAACAGTTACTGCTGTTCTGCGATAAAAGGAGAAGATTCATATTGCTGAAATGTGTGGAAGGAGCTTGTTCCAGAGCAAAACTCTGGCGTGCAATTCTCTGTTTATGTCGCTCATCCCGATGAGATATCGGTGGCAAAGTTCAGGCTGACATCAGCCCTGGGGAGGCACAGCCAGCGGCTGGGCCGGGCTGCGCGGGCTGCACAGCTGCACGCGGGCCTGCGGCCGGTGGACAGCCGGCATCGGCATCATCATCGGCATCACAGCGGGTGGGGGGGGATCAGGCTTCCAAAAAAGCCTTCCCTCGCCAGGCATGGGGATGTAAGGAGCCAGCAGCAGCAGCAAACACGGTGGAGAGAGCTAGCTGTAGTATTTCCTTGCAACTGAAATGAATGAATCAGAAACAGCTCCCAGGGTGTTTTTGTGCACCTCTCTGTTTTGGGGTTTATTAAAGAGAGTGGGGAGAGGGAGAATGGCTGGTGGCCCGTGTTGTTGCCAGCAAGTAAGAAACGTCTGAGCCCTGTGTTTTACTGAACTGCACTACAACCAGCAGCAGGAGACTGTAAAATCAGCTAGGTATTGGTTTTTTGTGTGGTTTTTTTTTTTTCAAATAATCCTTTAGTGAAAGAGTAATAGTGTGTAGTGGTTTCACTATTGCAATTCCTGCCCAGCGGTTTACTTGTGCAACATTCCATAGCGAGAAAATGTTAATTTCAGTTTTCTGAAGAGCTAATGAATTGTGGGGAAAAGAAGGTGGCCTCAAGATGCTCAGATTATATAAAAAATAAGATAATAATATTCAATTAATAGCTGATATTGTGCTTGCTTAAAATGGCACTCTAGTCATAAAAACTAGCCATGTGAACAGGACAGCTGAATGCTAACCCTTTGTCATTCTTCTCTAGACTGGAAATAGTTTGTGTAAGTGAACAAAAGGGTCACTAATTTGCCTTTTCAACTTGGGAAACACAGTAAAGAAATAAAGGCCTTGGATTACTTCTGATACATAACTTTAAAACAAAGCATAATGTGTCAAATACAATATTCTTATTTTTCAGGTGCTTCTCAGGGTGTAGATGGCATAGGTCAAACTTCACCACCAAGGAGGTAGACTGACCTGGGTCAGTAATGTCTGCTGAAGGCAGAAGGGTTAGAGGACTGAAGCAGGCATCCTGAGTAAAGGTTGCACAATCAGACACATCTACTATTTGTTAAATGCCAACAATATTCTTGGCACTGCACAGGACCCCAAATCATTACAGTCTTTGCCCTAGATTTTTCTTTTCCTGTATAAACTAAGAGGCAAGCACAGAGTGGGTGAGGCATGCAGACAGGCACAAATATTTAAGAAATTACCCCAAAAACATATATATGTGTGTAAGTATGTGTGTGTGTGTCTGTATTACTGTTCTTTTCCATATTTCCTAATCTGTCAGTTGGTACATTTCTCTGTTTTTCCTAACATAACCCATTTGTTCTTTAGCCATATTCAATTTAGGAGGTTAATCTTCTGTAACATCATGAGTATTCTCAAAAGCTGTTAACATCACAGGCAGAAGTTTATAATTGCATAGTCTAAATAAACCAAAAGGAGTGATGAGAAATTCTTTACTCACAATAAGTTGAACCTATGAGAATATCTGTACTTTAAAAAAAATAAACTGGCTCCTAAAGATCCAGTCCCAATATCTTTAATAATGTCTTTATGCTTCAGATATTTAAAACAACTAATAGCAGAACATTAACAAAATTTGCAGTAGGGAACAATCCTACACTGGCAACAAATAACTTAGATGACCTAATTGATTTTTCCCATCTCTGACTTGTGCAATTCTGTCATTGTAATAAAATCCCAGTGTAATCAAAGTCTGCAGGATCAGGCCCTAAATTAGCATGTCGGTCTGGACTATCCCTCAGCCTGGGCCAGGTCCAAAGCCTGCTGCTGTCAGCTTGACCCCTCATCAGTCCAAGAGAGGTTTGGATCTGTTCTTCTGGATCACACTGGAAGAGAGATGAATTATTGTCTTCTTGTACACAGGAAAAAAAAAACAAACCTATTTGTGGGAAAAACACATGGACAAACCCTGCAGCACAAACCTTCCAGATGTAGTTCAATTAAGAAAGTCCAACAGGAAGGCTTCAAAATGAGAGCTTTTTGGCACAGAGGAAGTTTTAGCAGTTAATACAAGGATGATCAAACCATGCTAAGTCATTGTTTCCTTGTATTCTTGTATCAGTTGGTCATCTCTGACTTGTGATCAGATTGTAAAACCTTTGGGATGCAGACCAACTTTTTGTTCTGTGTTTGCAGAATCTGTGCCTAGAGTAACTGTATCTATGAGAAAAAAATCTCAGCATTGCCATGGAAGTATCTGTGTACTTTGGGTGTAAATAGTCAAGCTAGAACAGAAGTGATTAACATAAATGTTTTTGTAATGTATGCTAAGTTGAAAAGAAGAATGTTTTTGGTCTAGAATAACTTTAGCCACCCAGAAGGCAGTGCCAGAATAACTGCATTCATTTAAATTCATGTATCAGTTTGACCAAGTAAACTTCTTCTGTGGTGACAACACATAAGGTAGAATTATAACTGGGTAAAGCAGGAGGATGTGAGTAACTACCAACAAAGGTTTCATAGAACTCTGACACATCCATTTGTCTAGGCGTTGAATTCCCTGTGATTTGAGTATTCGAGAGGGCGACTCACAACACCTAAGTTAGGAGCTGTTTTCTCACTTTGGCAGTGTTTCCTGAGAATTTCTTTAGTGGTAATGTCAGTTTAAGAAGATCCCACACTTGCCCAAGCAGCTTGCTCATTCCCACTTCCTGGGCTGTGCTGGTCCTAGCATTAGCAGTCATACACTGGATTAGGGAAGTATCCGCCTGAAAAAATGAAACACTGAAAAAAAAAAAAAATTAAAAAAAAAGTTTTCTTTGCACCAGATTCAGTGCCCTGATCTGGTTCACCCTGAGGAAACAAGAACAAAAAGCCTGACATGTAAAACAGTAAGGGCAGGGAGTGTCTCAAAGGGGTCAGTGAAGCAAACTTACTACTGAAGGTGAAATTACAGATGTAGGGTCCTTTGGAAAGGCAGGGAATAGAGAAGCAGCCTATTTCTCAATGTGTGTGCTCACACCCCAGCATGGGTGATGGGCATACTGTCTAGAGTGCATATACAGGGACAAGCAGGCATGAAGAATGACAATGGTGCTCAGTATAGATGAAGTTCATGTCCATCCAGTTGTGCTGAACAACCCCATCCCATTGTCAGGAAAGCCTGAAGCAGTTCAGCGACTTGAAGGCATAAGAGGTACTACAGAGCTGATAGTAGCTGTAGGTGAGGGATTGAGCAGCCACTGTCACAACACGAGGCACAGAGTGTGCAGACATGGGGTACATTGCTAGCAGAGAAGGGCAACAGGAGTTCATCTGAGCCACAGAAAAAGGTTCTTGGCTATCATGTTAATATAGTGCAACAGCAGCACTGCCCCCGCTAAACAAGTGCATCAGGGTTGACACAGGAGTTAGAGTAGTTCCACTGGTCATACTCCATGGCACTTAATTAGAATTTTATCAAGTGAAGACAATTATTATGCTGTTTAAAATGTTACAAGAGAGGGTCCTTCACTAAGCATTGACAGATGTGTCACTGATAGTTAGTCTATGAGACATTTCAGTAACCTATGATTGCATTAGGCAGATAATACTAGGCAACCAGGGAACAATTCTGTACTCAAATTCTCTGGTTGCTTATTTAAAGGTGTAAATTGAAGGTCCGGAAAAACTATAAAATGGTAGTCCTGCGGAAGGATGTTCTCTGCTTTGACTCTGATGCACCAGAGATATGGTACTCTTGTGAAAAACTTTTAAGCACAAGCCGATATCAGTCCATATGCGTGGAAAACTTGACGCATATACATATGTTGCATTGACATAATCGAAACTGAACTAAGCCCTTGCACTTGTCTGAAGAGACACAATTTCCTTAGTCAGACCCTTACCATTTTTGTCTACCTTCCAGCATATTTCTCACCACTGTTTGTGACTAGAAAGAATCACACTACATTTTCATTCTGGACTTTGTTATTTTTCATATGAGGCTGATGTCTAGTAGTAGAATGACAATGAATTTGTGATGTGGAGCTTCTGCTAAGCTAGTATCAACATATACTACATAGAACAAGTTACAAACTGGGCATCGGACAGCTACAGCTTGGAAGCTGAGATTTAGTGAAATATGGAGGCATCTTCAGTTTATGAGTAACAAATCTTATCTTGTAGGTATATGACCTTGCAAGTGACACCCAACACTCAACAGTTAGATGTCTGAACTCCCTGAATACACTATGGGAATAGGTGCATTCTTCCAAACTGCTGTCAAAACCAACATTCATCCTGAATGGAGATCCAGCAGGAGGTGGCAATAAGGAAACTCCCAGCCCAGATGAGGTTTTCTGCCCAGGTGAATATCCACCCATGTCTGATCCAGCCAGCCTCCTCCAGCAGAGAGGAAATTCAGATACTTTCTTTCAACAGAGTTAGGTATTCTTGTTTGGTTGGTGGTTTTGTTTGTTTGTTTGTTTGTTTGTTTTTCAGAGTCCACTTTATCATAACAGCCAAACGGCAATAAAACCTGGGCAATTACACTTTGCACCCTGGTCTTTCAGTTATAGGATTCTTCAGCTGGGGTCACTCCACAGGCTGCTTGCTGTGTCTGTGCCACCACATAGCAAAGGACACCAGGTTCTTTGTGTCAGGTCATAAGAAGGAACAGATTTTAAGGCACATGAAGGGAAGACTTAATTTCTGACACTTTTTTTTTAAAGATTTCTTGCACGTTTCATATTTGACAGAAATTTATTAGCATAATCTGGCATCTCCTGGCTTCTTATATTCTACCCCCTAAGCAAAGGCATTATAATTACCGTTTTTTTTTTTTTTTTTCCTTTTTTTTTTTTTTTTCTCTGCCTGTTTTATAAAGAAACTATGGCACACTGCTTGCTGAGAGAGATATGGTCCCACTGATGGCTGAATCTAGCTCCTCAGTGAATTTAGCTCTTCTATGCTCGGCTTTGGCCCACAGGCTGCTCATGCAGGAGTTCTGCCTGGGCTGGCCCTGGGTCTCTGTAGGGGCTGAACTCTGAGGACCACTCACTACAAACAAGGAAGAACATTGTGAATTTAATTAGGAACTTTCAGGCTAAGCTGCTGCTGAAGATGATTCTTAGATCACAGCTTTCTACATTCCCTGTTCGGATCAAACTTCTCATGCCAACCTGCTTTAATGTGCTTGCAGAGTCACATATAGTAATAACATTCAGGACATTGCAAGGAAGAATTTCACATTTACTTACATGATTCTGTCCCACCAACCTGCCATCTAAAAGTGAAATAAAATCTCCAACTGCTTAATCTGGTAGCAACTGAGAGGATTTTAGTACCCACAGACTCATAGAAAGGCATCTAGAATAGCATTTTGTAGCAGGACTTAATGAGTATTGTTAAGAAATTGTATCATCCTGGATAAAACATTTATTCATAACATGTGCAGTTAAGAGTGTTTTTCATCTGCAACAGTAGCTTCTACAATTGTTACTGGCAGGCTATTTAACGGAAACCAGGCTATTTAACCGTGGGGTATGGATATAAAGAGCACATGTATATGTATTTCAGGAACTAGAAAGCTAATTTTGTAATATGGAGTCAAGCAGGGCATATGGTAGATAACAGTCCCCTTTCACATTCTAACACAGGATTGAGATTTCTTAACAAAGGCAATAGAGTTGCAAAACAGCATGACTTTGTTGCAGTTAGTAATTAATGAGGTGCTAAAAGTGCCTAAACAGAGGATCCCAGACAGAGAATGCATGACTCAAGAGGATAAGAAGCCCCCATCATTTCAAACAACAGTGTCATTTAAATAAACAAGCAGCAAGTCACTGGGTTTGTGGGGTGGGAAGGGTGCATTAGCAGCCATAGCTGCAGCAGCAGGCATGTTAGCCAGCCCTTTTCTGCCTCTGAGAAACCAGTTGTGCTTTTCCAAATGCAGCCAGGGCCTTAAGGTGTGAAACATTTGTTTAATTACTTGGGTGGGGGCGGGGAAGGGAATCACACACTCATCGTTGCTACCGCTTTTCTAGTGGCATGTTAGTCAATTCGATTTATAATCAAACAGCAGTGATTGCCCTGAAGGTTGTTATCAACTACATGCTATGCAGGATGGAGTCTACCTGGCAGGCCTTCCCCCCCCACCCCATAAAAGACCTAAAATCTGTGTTCTCACAGATATAAATAATTTGGTTTATACTTTTTAATTTTTTTTTTAATTCCTTTTTGCATTTGAACAAGAATGGGACAATTTGTGTCATTCTGCACAGCACTTCAGTTTTTTGTTTCACTTTTATTATTTTTTAAGCAAAACCAATTCCAGTTCAAGTATTATATGAAAATAGCAAAGGTTTATAAAGTGTTTGTCCTGTAATGTTTACTTTCTTTCTAACCAAACATTCATAAATAGATTGAGAGAAATGTGGCAAAGCACCAAAGTCATCCACTAAAATATTTCATAAGAAACTATAATGTGAAAGGGGAATAAAGGAGAAGTTTTGGAAGTGATGTTTGTTAGTGAATTCTTTTTTTGTGTAGGGGGATATGATGCAATATGTAAAGTTGACCCTTTGGAGTCTATGTCATAGCAATCCAATTTATTCCTGGAGGGACTGCAGCACAGTGGATGTGTTGTAGTCAGATTTAATTTATCTACACCTTTCTGCAGCTATAAAGATGCTACGTTTTGTTGGTTTTCTTTTTTCTTTTTTCTTTTTTTTTTTTTTTCCCCTTTTCTATTGTAGCTTTAGAAAACTAGTAACTGAGAATCCATCTCATGCTGGGTAGTTAGTAAGTAATCCAGCGTCTCCATTTTCAGATCCAGGCAGCTACAATATATTTACACCTTCCCCCCCAGTATCTTTCCATCTTACTGCCTGGCAAAAAGAGAAGAAAAATTATGCATATCCCTTATTTCCTCTGTGTTATACATTTGAAACTTACATAATGTATTTGATGTTCTATTTGTTTTTTCCCTTAGAAACATAGATATACATACTTTGGAAGACACCATGTTTTGTTTCTTTCATTTGGCTCTTTCTCGAAAATTCAGTTGCTTTTCTGTGCTATCTTTTCTTATGTTCAGTATGTCATTACTACTTGTGATCTCATGTGGCTCCCCCAGAGTGAGAGGTAGTGGGAGCGTTTGTGGATACGGAGCATGGCTGAACATTGATGTTTCTTGTTGTGTTGTGCATGACAGGACTGAGAGGGTTTAACTGAAAGAGTTGTGAATACATTGATAACTACACTGACATAGCTCATTTTGGAATAGGTAATTGATTCTCCTTTTAGAAAAACTAGACATCTGGGATCTGCAGATGTTGCAACACTGTGTTGAGTTTGAATCCCCAAGGGTCAAAGTGAATGAAGGTACTAAACCAGGTCCCAACAGACATGGATCCACTCTGTTCTGACTTGTCACTACAGACCAAATGACAGCTCTCCTACTGTCTTTAGGTGATGAAGACAGGAAGAATTTGGTCCCTGTTCTGGAAAATGTAGGCATGCACTATTATGCTCTTTCACCTCTTACTAAAAAAGAAGATCTTCCTTTGTTTTCTGGTCTCCATGAGGCACTGAGGCACTCTGTTCTGAGCCCTGCAGAAGTCTGGCTGTGACCAGAACTAGGCAAAGAGCTCTGCTGAAGAGAGGCTGCTGGGCATAGAGGGTTTATTGCCTTTGGAGAGAAGTACATTTTGGTGGGACTGCTGTGAGAGAGTTTCTGTAACAAAAAAAGGAATCTCCTGTATCAAGCTTTTCCTTAAAAATACTCTAGAGGGAGTCAAATCTAAAAGTTAATTTATCTTTAAAGTATTTCAACTGCAGTTCCTTCTTTTAAAAACTTCTGTTTGTTTCCTGTTTATTTATTTTAGTCCTGTCTATTAATACAGCGTTTTTGTTTGAATGTGTTTGTACATTTTCAGATCAGATATGTGCTAATAGTACTTAAGAGGCATTGCTTGGAATGATGTGTTACTCCAGCAATAAATAGCCTTTGAAACTAGCAAATAGCAGTTTTAGCTTTGAAGGAAACAGAGCCTTAGGAAACAAAAGCAGAAAAGAAAGTTTCACATCCCAAAGAAATTGAGGTATTTCTTGTATTGAAGATAATTTTCTACAGTTCCTAGTATCACTTCAGTACCTGGTGACACAGTAAGTCTGCTACATGATAACTTCATATTAGAAATGTAACTCTGAATCAGGTATTACATCCCTTCAATTGCACACTAGTATCTTGGATGAAAGCTGTGGACATATTCTGTTTTAAAAAGTGAATCCAATTTTAGCATTTATTTGTGGTTTGAATATGCAACTATCCTTGCTTTGCAGTGGTCATGGGATTATGTTTTTAAGAATTAAACCTATATCAAGGTGGGAGGGAAGGGAGGGCTGTGCCACTTCAAAAATTATTGTAGGTGACAGTGTCTCCTGGAGCCGAGCTACCTCTCTTTAACCTCACTTTGTGTACGCATACAGTGTAGCAGCAGACTGGAAATTTTCTGCTTTTATTTAGCTTCCACTGTTACAGCTGCTAAATGTCTCCTGGCTTCCTGACAACAGAAGAAAATAAGCATTTGTCAGAAAACCATGAATTCCATTTCTTCCCTTAGAGGAGAAAGTGAGCAATGCCCATCAGGTTCCCTTCTAGAGATTCCTCTACAATCATTGAAGGAATTACACTCACTGCCTCACAGAAAAGACTATCTGGTATCTGGAAACCCAGAAACTCCACAAATTCCCTGAAATCTAAACACCCAGCAGAGATAATGAGTGGGAGGCCAGAGCTAGCAGTTGAATTTCAACCTGGTTTCACTCATCAGTGAACACAATCTGATGTGACTCTGCAAGCAGAGCTCTGCTTATGAAGAGCCTTGTGCTGTGAGAGGACCTGTATTTTTTTTTCATGGGGGAAATGGGAAGGTTGTGGGGGGAATAGTTATGGGGTTAGGATTGAACCTACATACCTGCATATGAACTCATCATCTAGAGTGCTTTTGTAGTCAGTGAACACAGCTATTTAATAACTGATTTATTTATCTTTTGCCAGGTGTCTAAAAGAGCTGAGTTGAATTGTGTCCTAAAATATGTGAATGCCTTAAGTTAGATGAAATAACATTCCTTCTGCACTGTTGTGTATAGACAAAGGAGCACATATGGGGATGGTCAGGCAACTGGTAGTGTATGGGAAATTAAATCCTAGCTCACCGATATTCCTGATTTCCAAAATTATTCTTGCTGTCTTTGTTTCACACAGACCTCAGGCATTTTGAAGAAACCTCTGGAAAGCAATGCTCCCTTTCCTCTCTTATGCCTGCAACTCCAAAGGTGATTAGGGTGCTTGTCTGTTCTGTGGGAAAACTGTGCTCATGTCTCTCTTTACCATTACATTTGCTATGGACCTTGCAGCAAGAAACTGTATAGGATATTTTACCTAAGTGTTCACCCTGAAGGCCCATGCTTTTGCAGCCTTCTGCCAACATTCTTCCCGGCTTTTGAGCTTCAGAGTAGCATGTTGGTCAGGTTGTTCTCACTGCCTGTATGGCTGGCACCAGGAATGGGTGACCATGTCTCTGCACAACAGTTGAGCATCCCTGTCACTGCAGACTGGAGGATCTCCCTTCTTTTGTGGTAGTCTCACTGATGGAAAACTCCTAACTAGTTGGGGAAAAAGGAAGTAATTGATCAGAAATAACTGGTTACAGCAGGGGAGAGACATCTTGGTATTCCTGTTTGGAGCTAGGAGGGACAGGAGTTTGATTTCCAGCTCTCCATATCCTCAGGTGCCCTAACCTGTCTAATCCAATCCAACCAAACCCAACCCCGTGCAATCCAATGGTTTCTGTATGGCTGTGATTGGAAATTCTTCAAACTTTATTGATAGTATCAATAAAACAGCCATTATTTCCCCAAGAAACTTTAGGTTCAACACATCCCCTTTTCTCACAAAACTGCTGGATTGAAAAATCTAGTTAAATTCCTCAGCAATATTTTTTCTTTAGCTTTTTCTAACCATAACATTGAGCCTCCCTGAGGAATAGCATGGGCCATAAGACCAGTGGATGAACTATGGCTGTGTTTTTTGAAGAAATCAGACGGATGAAGAGGAAGCCAGGGTTAATATGAAACATTGCCCTACACCTCACATTGTCTCAAAGAACATATTTTCCCTCTCCTCCTCCCCCCCCCTTCCCCCCCTCCCATCCCCCTTTATTTTTCTTTTCATTATTAAATGAGATGGATCAGGTTTTCCAAAGTTCATGAAGAGGAAGTACATCTCCTGGTGTCATTGTTTATGTACAGAGATTGACTGCCCTCTGTCACATTCAAAACCCAGCATCACTAGAATATTATAAAAGGACATTTTAATTAAATTAGATGCATGGCTGCTGCCTTTGCCTTATCTATGCTTTTATAACTAAATAGAATATTTCACAATTTTTGTCTTTGAAGCACTTTATAATCATTTACATATTAGTCTTCATAGTAACCCTGAGAAATATCATTATTGTGTTGATGAAGAGAACGGAGACAGAGAGGACCTGACCAGAATCACATTTTATTTACGAGTTGCCCACCAGCAAAACTTCGATTGAGGTACTGATGATGGGAGATCTGGTGTGGACAAGCCAGCAGCAGCCACCAGCATGGACTGCATACACTGAAGTCTGCCCTGGGCCACGATTGAGTTAACAGTGATCAGTCACAACAGTGTTACAATTATTCCTACCTATTGGTGGAACTGCAGGAGTGAGAATGTTCTTTAGGCCAAAATCAGTACCAACACAGCAAAACAGACTTGCCCACAACCAAGCCTATTAGTTATTGCAACATAATTCTTGTGTAAATACTCCCATTAAGTTCATCTGGAATTATGACCTCTTAACTCAGGATGCTCTGTAAGTCATGGCTAGTTTGTGGAGAGGTGAAAATAGTAGTGCCAGTAATTCAGTTTAAATGTCTTTTCCTGTTTGGGTTGGGTTGTTGGTTTTTTTTGTTGGTTTATTGTTGTTTTTTTACTTCTTTTTCTCTCAGAGCAATTGTTGATCTTGAAAGAAGATGTTTCTAAGAAGCCTGTCTTTTCTTTCCTGAAGGAGTCTGTTGCAAATACTCTCACATAGCAATGGGGCCTGTCTCCTGTAGGGCCTTGGAAAGGTAAAAAGACAGAGGCCATGTGGCAAAATCTGGGGATGTTGGGCCATTCTCAAAGGACAGTGAGTAGCATTAGCACTGTGACATGCTAGGTAACAATAAAAATTCAGTGCTGTCATCAGAAGTACCATGGCCCACATTTGTACTCTCAGGTGATCCAGCCTGCAGAGTCTTACCAGTTGCCTGCCTTAGGACAAGAGTGCTTGATTTATATAAACTCATATAGGGATAGCTAATTAATTTTGAATTTATAATCAGTATTCATCAATCCCCAACATTTTGACTTCACCTAATATAGTATAAAAGGTGAAGTCAAAGCCATCCAAGTCCATATATAAATATTTTTATTTAATTTCTTAAGCTAAGCTCATTTTAATTCACTTAACAGCTCTTCTTGACAATTAAAAAGGCATTTAAAAAGAGGCAGAACTACCTCACCATTTGGGATTTATGTCAGCTATTAGAACCACGGAGAATGTTGCACTGGGGCAGATTATGTTGCACCTGACCTCCTGGGGATTCTCCTTCCTGCCTCTTCCAAATTATTGCCAAAGACAAACTCTCCAATATTTGCAGATTCAGGGCGGTTATGCCTCTGCTGCAGCAGAAGTCACTGGTTCAGCTAAAGCACTTATACGCAGCACCCTAAGAAAAGCCTGTTTCGTGCGCAGATTTAAAAGGCAAAGTTCTCACTTTTGTCCTTGCTTTTCTCAGTCATCACTGAAAAAGCATCCATGAGCTCTCCTGTCCTTTACAAAATCCCACATAAGCAACATGTCTCTCTTCTAAGGAAAGGCTGAGAGACCTGAGGCTGTTTAGCCTGGGAAAGACTGAGAGGGGATCTTATTAATGTTTACAAATATCTGAAAGGTGGATGTCAAGTTGAAGGGGACAGTCTCTTTTCATCAGTGTCCTGTGATAGGACAAGGGGCAATGGTCACAAACTGGAACACAGAAAGTTCCACTTCAACATGAGGAAAAGCTTCTTTCCTGTGAGGGTGATGGAGCATTGGAATAAGCTGCCCAAAGAGTCTCTGAGACTTTCAAAATCCACCTGGATCTGTTCCTGTGTAACCTGCCCTAGGTGATCCTGCTATGGCAGGGGGGAGTTGGACTTGATCTCCAAAGGTCCCTTCCAGTCTCTACCATTCTATGATTCTATGTCCTCTAGCAGTCAGTGCCTTTGTGAAAAGAAGCCACACAAGGACGTACAACTAAATTAAACTCAACTTTCCTGAAATTGAAGGAAGAAGGAAAAAACCTTCAAAGAAACAGAAGGAAAAAGCCCATATGCAATCTGAGCTCGTTTACAAATGCCATTCTTGCTTGTGACATTGAATTTTATGGTGGACTTTGGTGGAATTGGATCCTGAATGAACATAAGATGGGTATTAGAAATGATTTTGCAATCTCACCTGCTATTGGTCAGCATTAACTGCACAGTTATTTGTTAGTGGTGTGCAATCTATGCGGATAGCAGGGTAACTGTCACATGGCTAAGGAGAGACATGAGCAAACATTATGCTAAAGATTTGTAAATCAGGGGTAATTTCATGAAAATAGAGCTCTACCACTTCCAGCACCTACTAGGATCCAGAAATAAAGTAGCTGTTTTGGTTGAGGATGAAACCCAAGCTAGGAAGCCCTTCTGGGCCTGGGCTGGTGCCGTGGGGAGGCTTGCCAAGCAGCAAGTGCTGAGCCAGGATGCTGGGGGTTGTAATGACTCAGGAACAAGCTTGCATGAAGGCAGATGTTTAGCTGAAGCATGGTCCAGTGCAAAAGCTGTCATCTCCTGCCGTGTGCCCATGTACTCATGGGGTAGGTGCAAGCAGAAGCAGCTCCAGTTTGGGATGGCTGGCACTGCCTTGCAGGACTTGAGCTGACTCTGTGTTCCATATACTTCCACTCATCTCTGCCTTCATGTGTTATCTGAGATTCACCCATGGTCCCTGTCCTCCTCAGACCCCATTCCCCACACCAGACAACATAGGGTTAACAGGATCTGTTGGAACAACTGAGCCTAAATCTTCATTTTCTCCTGAGTAGAAGAAAAGAAAAAAATAAAGGCAGCAGAAAAGGCTTTGGTAGAGATTGCTCTGACTATGAAAAGAGATGTGCATCTGAAAACTAAGAATAAAAATGCCACCCTAAAATGAAAACCCCAGAAAAGAATGAGAAAGACTGAGAAGAAATACATCCCCTTAAAGATGCTCCAGACTGTCTAGGTGGCAGCCTGTTGGGGCAAGTGCTGGGTTAATGGAGTCACCCCTGGAAACTAGTTTAAATCTTGCCTTAGGGTAATAAAGGAAAATTGCATCTGATGGTGTCAAATTAGTCCCTAGCGGACTTTTCTCCACATCACAAATTCACCACAAATTTCACACAATTTGTCATGATTGGCAGAATCTGCTGGGGAGAAGTTTAGGACAGGGATAGCTTGGGGTTTGTAGTCAGTAGCTGTTTGCAAATGCCTTTAGCACTATCAGGCCTTCCCTGTCAGAACAAAGCCCTGGATTCATCCCCACTCTACAAAGCAAGGGAAACAAATAGAGAAACTGTCATCTCATGACAGAATGAAACCATTATTCACCTCTAGAGCAGAGAAGGTTTGTCAGAGACAGATCTAACCTATCCCAGATTGACATCAATGCCTCATGCAATGAAGTAATTTGGGGGTTACATCAGTCTAAATGAGATAACAAAATATAATCACATGCTAGAGTTTAAAATAAACAAGTATTCTACAAGATTGTGACCTTGGCATAAATAAAAGTGCAGATTCTGATGAAATTGGGCCACTTCATACGAACCACCGTGTGTGAAATACCAGTTTGGAGATTCCCCCTGCCCAAGTGTGCAGACGTACACCTGCCTCACACACATCTGTCTCATACTTGCTCTGTACACACTGAATTTGAGGATAAGTGTCTTTAAAAGTATATCCTGTGCATTAGAATTTTGAACAAATGATCTCTAAAGAAGTAAAAAGACCCTTTTAGTAGGTTTCAAAGAAGAATTACAAGGACGGGGGAACAAACAGGAAAAAAAAAGAATGTAAAAAGCAGCAGGAAGGTGGGGTCAGCATTAATTATTAGAGCTTATGGGATGTCAGGTCCCTCTCCTTTCGGTTCTGGTACCAGAGGAAAAAAAAACCTCTGATGGAGCTGGGAGCCTGCTAAGAAATGGACTGGAGAATTTAGCCAAAAATCACTTCATTCAACAATGTAATTTGAGAAATAAATTCCTCATCTCTGGATGCTGTGAGAAAGAGACAGTGTGCTGGCCCAAGTAGGTGTTGGAGTAATACCACTGCCTACCTATGCAGTCTGGTGTTACTGCACACTGCCTTTGAAAACATCACATCCCCTTTTTGTGTTTTTACTGGATGTCCTTACTGCAAGTCGTAGGACTTGTTAAACGGCTGCTTTCCAGATTTATTGACTTTGCTCATATCCTGTTGAAAATTCTTAATAACGGCACTGAATCAGATATAAACATGTTTAATGTCTTTGAACATGAAACTTAAGCACTTTGCAAAGATTAGCTGAAATAAGTGGCAATAACATGTGCATTTTCTTTTAAACAACAGGTAGAAATGCTGTGCCTGCTTTTTATGAATAGGCTCTCTTGACAAAACATACCTTAGAAACCTTGAGCTACCCTGTCCCATTGGTCATTTTGGCTGGTCCCCACTGACCTTTCTCCGTGCTGGCCAAGGATGGAGATGGCAGTGCCCTGCTGCAAGTCTGCTGCTTCCCTGCACCCATGGTGGGGCTGTTCATGGGCAGGGAGATGGACGCCAGTGAGACTGCAAGTGTAAAAAGGCTAGAAGACTTTGCTCTAGAGGTTAGGGACATATCTAGGGGCCTGGGAGAATAAGAGCAGCACCAAACCCAGCCCTTGACCTGTTATGTGCCCCACAGGAGGTGCAGTTCATGCATGGCATCCATGACAGGATCGGCTCAGGGAGCTCTGTCTCACTGCCATTCCTGCCAGTCTCTCTCCCCAGCCCGCTGGGCTGTGCCGACGTGGCACAGTGCCTGTATTGGCTACACAGAGTGGTCACCAAATAATGCAAATGAATGGCATGGTGGGCAACCTAAATTAAAAGGGTCTTTTTTTAAGTATATACATATATCATATATAAGTTTTCTACGTAACTAAAATGAAAAAAAAGTAAATCAGGTAACCTTTAAAAGTTCTGTCTGGCAAGTAAAATTCTTATGTCCATTCACACCTGTTTCCACCCTTAGCAGCATCCTTTGAAAGATTAATATCACAACTTTGCATCAAGTTTTTCTTTAGCATAGTCTATTGTATTGCAGATCCCTATCTAGCTGTCTAATATGAGCAAGTGTTAACATTTAAACAAAATAAATCTATTTTCTAGTGGAAGTGATTAGGTGGCTCAAGCTTCGAATGAAGTGAGCTTCTGTAGCTTTAGAGCCCAACTACAAAGCTGAGTTAAGGGCGTTTAGGTGAAAGATATGGACTCAAGTCCTTTGGTACTAGGAAGATAAGAAAGGGAGAGAGAATTCAGAACGGGAATATATTTAAAATGCTTATTAAAAATAAGCTTCTTTCAAAAGTATTCTTTCATTTCCGGTTTTGTTTTTTTTTCCTAAAATGAATGGATAAATAAATAATTTCAACAGAGTGCACTAACTCATAAAACCTCCTACACCATTTGCCCCTACTTAGGAGTAAAGCTGACCTGAAATTCAACTTCAGCTCAGTTTCATCTTCCATATAAGCAAAAAAGCAAATGATTCCCAGCACATGCACAGATGCATACAGACATGTCCATCCCCTGTCACACATAACCCACCCCAACCTGTTCAAATAATACCTTCATCAAAAATTACTCATAGAGGGAGAGGTCATGGGACATCATGTTCAATGGGTTGCTGAGGAGAACCAGAGATGGTGTCATGGGCAGGATCTGACAGCAGAGGAAGGATACAGAGCTACACTTACATTAGTCATGGTTTCTGTACAAATCCATGTAGGTTTTCTTTTTTTTTTTCATTTTTTTTTTCCTTAAAAAAAAGTAAAAATATATCCCTTAACTATTTTAATCTAAACCAGCACACTGTTAGCTAGTAAAAACAGTGAGGTCTCATCTTTTTGCTGGCTACTTGCTAACAGCATAAATTAGACTTAGAAAATTCTTTCTGCTGTGGATGTCTGAGGCATAAATAACACCATATGTTCAGCACCAGTTTAAATAAAATATCATTCTTACCTTGACAATGACACTCTAATTTAGGAGCCATGGCTGTAATCAGAATGCAAACAGTGAGCTGCTCTGCTTGATCTTTGTAAAATGCTATATTACTTTTGTCCTTAAACTATATAGAATACTGCATTCTATTTGCAACGGGAAATGCCCATCCTCTTCTAGCTCTCTGCTGCCAATATATACCAATCAGAAAATCTAAATGTCATCAGGAATGACCCACAGAGTGAAAAAGTTTTTCCTAGGAACATATGGACACCACTGGCCTCAGGAAATATTTGCAGAGCGCACACACATTTTGTCAAGATATTTGAAATCTCAGGGGGAAAGGAAGGAATGAAAACATGACAGAGTAATTTAAAATGGCAGGTATTTGCACTTCTCTTGTTCACCACTGAAAATTGGATACCTAATATTAATAGAAGTCATTATTTTTGTTACTCCTATTAAAGAGGATAACACCTGCCATCTCCCAGATTTTTGAAAGTGGTTTCCTTTTTCCTTCCCCTCTGCAGTGGTGGTTATATTGCTCTGGGCAAGGGCAAATGCCATTACTTTAAAGATTGGCATCGATTTTTTCTTCCCAGGAGACTGTACCTGGAACAGTCTGTTCTGAGCAGAGGGAGAAATAAATCTTCACTGCTGGAGCAGAAAGAGAGGCAGCAGCCTCTGAACCCAGCAGGACCAGACCTCTCCTTTAGGGAGGGTGCCCTGCTGCCTCCCTGTCCTGAGGATGACCTGCCCCACTGCAGCCTGATACTGGAATTGGTGGAGACACGTTCTGTGTCAGGACGCTTGATGCTGTGCCATGGGGATCCACTTTCCCCTGAGCTCTTTCCATTATCACACAGCCTGACTTTGGGAAAGTCATCCCTCTGCCCTTTGTGGGGGTTATTTAGATGGCAAAGGATGAGCTTCTTTTCCTGTTCTGGCATGAACAGCTTTTTAAACCCATGTCCGTAAAAGTGAAAACAACTTTACGTTTGATGACAGGCAGTTGAATTCCTCCTCTTCCTGAGTACATTTCACTGCCTGCTCCAGCCACTTTCCCTGCTCATCAGTCACACATTCTCAGGACTCTGCTGGAGAAGAATTAACTTTACTTTCAAAGTCCTGGAATAACACTTTTAAACACTTCAGTCCTGCAATTAAAGTGTCCTTTTCAAGGCTAAATATATTAATTTATCTCATTTTTATTTGTTTGTTTGTTTGTTTGATTTGTTTTGTTTTCCTGGAAAGACAGACTTTATAAATGTAGATGAACTTTTTTAACCTTCTGACTATGTGCAAAAGTGATCTGGGGAGTCTGATAGAAGGACTGATACTAGGCAATTTTTGTGGTTGCTGCTGTTGTAGTAGTAGTCTCCCAGCATAGGCAGGTAGCCACATGGGATAGTGGTAAAAAATTTTCTACCAGCCCTCAACCACAGGCTTTTCAAAGGCATTGCACATATTTTTCAGGCTACTGCATGAAACATTCCCTTGAGAGCACCGAGGGCTTGGATTTACTGCCGCTGGCACAGGATATATGTTGCACTCATCTAGTTAGAGATTTCCCTATAAATCACACACAAGTTACCTACTTTCGTCTTTGCAGTAAAGGAATGAGAAGCCTGCCCCTGGTGATGTATGGCTTATTTTAGATGCTTTCTAGTAGTGTGTAGCAGAAATACTGTAAAGCTGGAACATTTTACAGAGATGAGTTTGCCGCGCTGGCATTCAATACTGCAAAGCACTGCCACTGCTTCCAAATTTCTCAGAGGTTTTCACAGCTTGTTTTCCCTCAGGTTTGAGGACACATGAGTCATGTTACCATCAACAGGAGAAAGAAAGCTTTGATGATAGAGTCCACCTCAAGGCTGCTGCTTCATCTGAGTTTGTTGAGTGGTTGTTGGGTTCCTCAGAGAGATAGTAAACAAGTGAGGCTCTCACACAGGCAATTTTGTAAGTATATTCCTTCAAATTTCAGGCCTTTACTGATGCCAAAACCCCCTAGAGATGTGTTTTGTGGCATAAGTTTGTGCTGAGAGTCCCACTGGGCAGACACATTTTCAGTGGGTGTTGTGGAGAAAAGAATCTGCCTTGGAAAATTGAATGTGTGCTATTAAAACCTCGGAGATAAGAAATAGGAGCTGCAGAGATAGACTGGGTTGGTACAGGATTTCAGTGACCATATTGGTTGCTGGTGCTGCTGTGCCTAGAAGCAGATGAAACAGTCAGCTTTGCAAACTGCACGAACAAGTGACATCGGTGCCTCTTGCAAGTGGCTTTGTGCCTACATAAGAAGATCTGGACAGCACATGCTTAGAGAAGTAAAAAGTGGTGAATAAGAAGTATAAGAGACATCAATCAACAAGAATCTTCATTGTGTGCATCAAACTTCAGGTTCTGAGACACGAGTCCCACATGAGTCCTTCCATGGGGCCTATGGTTAACCCTCTATTGTTTTTAATGGACACATAAGTAGTAAAGTAAATTAGAAAAGTTGACTGCTAATTACCATTCCTAAATTTCACAGTTAACACAAGTCTGTGTGATGAGATTTGGTGCCAGATGTCTGGGCAGGCACTGGATGAAGTTGCTCCAGGAACGGAAACTGTCACCACATCGGTATGGCATGGGACCCAAGCAAATGAGCTGTGCTGTAAGAAGCTGCTTAGTGCAGTGCTGCACTGTGATGGTTGTCTTGTTTCTGGCATTGTTGTTCATGTCCTCACATTGTGCTCTGAGGTAAAGTAACATAAGGACATAAGGTTTGCCTGGAGGTTGCCATTCCCAAGGCAGACCTCATTGCTGCCTGTGCAAAATTAATGGGGAACTTTAAACTATCTTTTCTGTAGAATGCAGAGGAATTTATTTCCTTTCTCTTGTATTCCCTTTTGTTTGAGAACCCTCAAATCTTTATTTAGTAAACTTCTGCTTTTCAGCACTGCACTAACATGTAGAGCAGGGATGCTGAGCTAGAGGCTTGCAGGCAGAATCAAGCCTGTAGGTTTGATCTTGCCTGCCAGAAATGTGTAGAGGGAGCCAACACAGCATGTACCAAAGTAATCCTTTCCTTTTTCTCAGGGAAGATGAGTGGCTGGAGGGGAAGCATGTGCAGCCTGACTGTCTTTTCCCCCTCAACCACTTTCTTCAGCATGCCAAAGAAATTGCCCTGTGTACTGCACATGCCTGCACTAGAAAATGCAGGAGGCTGGGCGAGGGAGAGGAAATATCAAGAAACTGATGAATAGGAAGGTAGAGACAGCAGATATTTGAACCTATTTGAACTGTGTGCTTCTGACCTTTTCAGTCTTTATCTATTGATGGTTTATGTAGACTATTAATTAACCATGCCATGGGTGCAGAAACCCCAGAGCAGAACCATGCATCACTGTTTCCAATTTAGCAGGATTTATTAAGTCAGTCTTTACAAAATGTAAATCAGCTATGTTAATTCCAAGGCCACTCAGCCACTTTCCCATGTTGTCCACGTTAATAAGGTCTGACAATCTTATTCTGATTTCATGCAGGGGCAAAATGAAGGTCTCTGCTCTGCACTCATAGCATACTGGGGTGCAGAGGGTTTATTATGGCTTGGGCACTGCAGTACTTTCTTGAGGCTGGCAACATTCACCAATACAACAACATCTTGAGGGCTCTCCCTATCAGCTTAAGAGCTACCACAAAATTATGATGCAAAGTACTGATCAAACTTGCTAGTGAATAAATTCATTTTGCTAACTAATTTGTTGAATCAATTGCACTGGTTAGATTTAAGTGTCTCAGTCATTGTCCGTCCTGTCATTTCTACCTTGGAAGCATAAAATTAACAGGCTTTAAATATTGTGCCTGAGTTCATTTGTTGGAAGAAGAGTTGCATGTCCACATTGTAACCAGATCAAACATTTGTAGCTGGATCTGTTAGGATGGCTCAGATCTAGTGTTATCATTGTGGACGCACGGCCAGGCACAGCAGGAGGTTAGAAGGGAGTTGAGGATCAGGAGCTGGCTCCAGTTTCAGGCAGATACCATGGTCAGTGTTTCAGTGCTGCTCAGTCCATTGGCCCTCTGACTCACTCAGCCAGGGCTTTTACATTAGGTGGGGAAATTCCAGCCTCACAATTGCCCCTAACACCCCCTGTGAAAAAAAAATTCTGACATAAAAGCACAATAAAAATCACTGCTTCTATATTGCATGGTAGCTCTCCCATAATTAAAACCCACTACCCAGATGTTGGGTTCCCCATAGGACAGTAACAGTCCATAACAGCAGACAAGTGGTTATGAGAGTGGGAAGAAGACTCCAGAGATATAAGGCTATTTATATCAAAGAACAATTCCCTCATGAACAAAAGCTTCTTGATGGCTCAGAAATCCAATCCAAAAGCTTCCAAAGCCTTTGACTGTTTTCTCTGCACATTCTCTGAAAGGACATTGGATGAGCATAGTTTGTGCTCTCGCCACAATTGCTGTAGCATGCATAAATTCTGCTTTATAAAAGCATCGTAGGACTGGTCAGCATGCACGTGATTTTAGGAGGTGGGTGGCAGAACATCCAGTGCGCATGTACTGTTTCTATAGAGGTGTTAGAGTGCTGGGGTGATGACAGCACTGGATTTTCTTGCTGCTGGCTTAAAATTTATTTCACATATGTTTTGCTTTCTGCTTTAACCAGATGATGATTTCCTTGATTTGATTGCTATCTTATGAACCCCATATCATCTCATATCACTATGACTGCCTACAGTGAGACAGCTCTCCCATGTGAGAAACAAAGTACTAGGTCAATCTGTATGTGTACTGGTGATAGTGATATGTGTTCTAACTGACAAGTAACAATAGACAAGAATAAAACAGCGTGAGTGGGTTAACAAGTTTTAGAGTGACAAGGAGTGTTTCCAAGGGTCAGGCAACTATGTTTCAAAAGTGCCAGAGCTTATTTTGCTCCGTAGCCTTTACTGCCATGACTCAGAATACGATTTATGTCCAAGTTTCACAGTGGAAGAACTGTGGTCTACATGTCTTGCCTAAGAAAAGGTAAAATTAGTTGAGATTAGACCTTCATATTATACTTGCATATTCAAACTAACAACTCTTTCTATATTTGAGATTTTTGGATTTAATTAATTGTGTAGCCTTCTGCAACTTTTGATTCTTGTGTGATTTTAAACCAGATCTTTTTAGTCTCCAGAAAAGCAAGTGTATATCTTCCAGCTGAGCCTTCACAACACAGAACTCTCAGTCTAGTAGAGTACCACTGACAATGACACTGCTGCATCCTTTCACCCATGAGGTGAGATTTGGTTCCTCATGGGGAGAGGTTTTTCTTCGCCAGTCTGTAGATCTGGAACAGTGGGTTTGAAGCAGCCAGTGGTGATTTGCTCACCTCGCTAAGCTATGTTTTAAAATGTCTTTTGGTTTCATGGACAACTAGTATTTGTGTCTGCAGGAAAACTTCAATGACTGGATCTGGCCCCCAAGGCACCATATGCCTCTTTCATCTAGTTAAGGTAATGCAGTGGACTCTTATTAACTTACTCCTCCTGAAACAAGGGCACACCAGGGACCAATCAGAAGGTGAAAGAGGTTGATATTTTGGCAGGTACCCCATTTACTTTGGAATAACCCTGGAAATAGTACCTGACCAAATTAGTACAGGTAAGACTAAATTCAGCCTCTTATTTTAGCACAGACTTTATTACAGAAGTTACTGAAAACTGAATGCACTCCCAGGAAAAGGGGTTTTTTTGCAGATGCTCTATCATTTCCTTTGGCCGAAGGCGGCAAGGCTGACACAATCAAGGGGCTTCATAGAACACTGCTTCTGCTGGAAAAGTCCAATTCACAGCTATGAGGTATGCAGCTGGTTTTCAGATAGCCCTAGCTGGGCCATTGCTGTGGGGTAGGTGTGTGCCATCAGGCAGCGTGACCTTGACTGAAGCAGGGATGTGAGGCTGTTGCCTCAGTTGCCTGCAGCACACGAGTTGTTGCACAGTGCCGTGGATCTGCAAAACCGATCACTGGGAGGCATGAGCAGTCAAGATAGCCAGCACAGGAACCTGCTTTCAGGGAGAAATCCTCACCAGCACTCATCCAAACAACAAAGTGGCTCTTCTGCCATTAGCCCTAATATCCTGCTGCCTCCTCCTGATGAGCTGCAGTCAGTGATGCTCAGGGGAGAGCAGAAAGCTTCAGTTCCTTCATCCTCTCACAGGCTAGGGTTTCTGAGCCACATTTTGCTCTTTCGTATTGCTGGCAGACAGCACAACTTTGTGTTTCTGAAGCTGTAAGAAAGGAGTTAATTCACCAATAAGTGTAGCTTGTGATGATTGGGTTTTTCAGTGGCTGTGAGCAATGGGTATTACTCATGCTGTACCTCCAGGGTTATGTGAATTTGGTATGAATCTAATCTGCTGCTGAAAGTGGTGGTCTCATCTTGTCCTGTGGGCTCAGTCTTTCACTCCCACAGCCCTCCCTAAGTGCTGTTACCAGCACTTATGTGGGCCTGTGGTGAGCTGCATCAAAGAGGGCATCCCACTGCAAACTAAACTCTCTCACCCACTCCTTTGACCATGAAAAACTCCATACTGATACAAGCAAGTGCTACCTCAGAAGTGCTCAATCTGTCTCTGCTAGGAATTTGCCACCCACAAATGACTCAGGATACCAAAGGAGGAAATTAAAGTGGCAGGAAGCAACTTCTTGTAGCTTTCCAGCAGTCGTGGTATTTGTGTTATACTTGTTTTTAGACTATGTCCAAATGCCAAAATGGAATAAGACAGATCAAAACTAATTTGGAATAACTCAAAACACTTGTGAATTCACAACACCTCTGAATACAGACCACAAAAATTGCACCTGCTTAGTCCATGCAACATTATTTTGTTTCATGTAGTGCTTCAGTGTTCCCTGCTATTTGAGAAAACTATACTTAAAGTGCCAGGAAACCTGATTGAAAATATGTACAATAAACTCCCCAGGGCAATTTGTGAAAAAGACAGTGTAGTTCAAGTAGCATCACACATGTTTAAAATTGCAACAGACACTTTGAAACCATGTGTTGTGTAATGATCAGGGTGCTAAATCATGTGTCAAAGCTGAGGGATCTGGTTTCTCTGAAAAGTGCTAATGTTTTTTGATGCTGAGTAGAAGCTGTGTTTAAAAGAAATGATCAGAAAGCAAAAGCCAGTTTATGAGAGCATTAGTGCTTCAGATGTGGTTTATCTACTTAGCAGCAAGCCCAGCCTGCAGCAAACATATTTTGGACATACGAAACAAATAATTCTATCTGCACACAAACTTCACATAACAATTTTCCTTGGTAGTAAAAGTAACTAGTGATTAAATTGCTGCAACAGTGAGGTTGGTAACAAGTGATGTGTCAGAGAAAACACGTTTAACGATAGGTGTCCTTTTGTTGAAAATGGAGGCTTAATGCCACTTCTTTGGCAAATCTGAAACGCATTAGTCATTTCAATGATTTGAACTTCATCCAAGACTTTCTCAGAACTGTTCTTATAATCTGTCTGAACTGTCTTGCACGTCGAGTTGCCCCAGTATGTGCCGGCACACATGTTGCACCTGACAGATTTGGTGTCTGTAAGCCCAAGCAGTATTTTACTCTGATAGCAAACTAAGGGCCTGTCTATGTTATGATGAACCGCACCAATTGCTTACCATTTCCCCAAGAGGAAAGTCCATTTTCATTCTGAAAAATGGGAGCTACTAAAACTCATCTGGACAAGAAGAGCTGGAGCAGTCATTAGCAGCTTTGGGACCAGAGTGAAGTAAGCAGCTTTCAGTCAAGACAACCCCAAACTGGGATCCTTTGACCTTTGTGAGAATAATAAGGAAGACCAGACTGGGGAGGACAACAGAGAAAAGGCAGTCACACAGCAACCTGAAAGCTGTTGTCTTTACTCTTACTGTGGAGCCGTTAACTGGTCCAGCTTTTGCTTAGTACTGTCAAATCACTTATTTGAGTGTAAAATATTCCCCAAGCTAAAGTGAGAATTTTTACATAAAGCTTTAGTTGAGGGAAGGACACTTATTTCACTTTTGGTCCCTTGCAGATGTGACTCAGCACAGCCTCTAAGTAGAGTAACCACATTTTCAAATATATCAAAAGTGGCTTATGGTATCAAATAGAGCACAACGCAGGCAGTAGTGATAGAAATCTGGCAGTTCCTGCAAATGAAATTGCAGGATGCATAAGCACCAGTATATTGATCTGTATGTTCTGGGTTGGTTTTTTTAACCTCACTTGAGTTTTCAGAGGAAATTGGGGTGTAACTTCAATCTACTGGCTGACCTGAGATCATTTTAAGCCCCAAGCATTTGTAAGGAACAGAGATCTCACAGCAGCTTGCAATGAGCAGGGGTCCTGCAACCTCACTTAGCATGCTGTCCCTATTAGCCCCAATTTCAATCCCTGCCTGCACAGTGGTACAGGGAAATTTCCTTTGTAGCAAAAATTTCAAGGCAGTGTGTTGGAGAATGAACTTCAGTGTTTTCTTGTAACACACACATTTTCTCAGTCTTCAATGTACTCTGTCACCAAAGCTTAAAAGAGATCCACAAACAGAGGCAGATAAACTACTATCAAGGTCCTACTCCTTAGATAAGCTCAGGTCTTCCAGTGCTGCCTTAGCATCAAAATATGTTATCACTATAGGCTAATAAGATTTTTAACATTATTAGCCTCAAGTGTCTCTTTTGTCTTCTCTCACAATGCTCAATCTCTCCCTGATCAACAAATGAGATGGAAGCCCTGGTATATGATTTGTTTGAGGATTTCAGATAGTTTAGAAGTCTTCAACAGTACCAATAACACAGCAGTAGCTCGTCTTTCATTACAAACCCTGCAATTGGCAGCATTAAACTCTTGTAAACCACAAACTTTTAGCCATTTAAAAGCCAGTTTATAGGGATATGTTTAATAGCATCCCATTTCTGCCTTGATAGGGTCTTTCTGATTTGTGCATCCTTGTGTGTGTCCCTCATGCAACTGGGTAGTGTTTAAGCTACTGCAGAAAGCATGGCGACACAGTCCTGGCACTCTGTTCCAATATTGACAATCAGCACAAGGAAATGCTTTAGTTATTAAAACCTGCTGTATCCACTTGCAATCTGTGTGATCTTCTTAACAAAGCCAAGCTGCCTTCCTCAGATGCCAGGTTGCTCTACTGTATACCTCACGTCATGAAATCTGCTCTGGGGCTACAAAATGAAAGCTGGATTAATGTCAACAGCTAGAATGGGTTTGTAGAGTCTGTGTCTTGCCATCTGTTAGAATAAAAATACTAGACAGAAATATGGAGCATAGCAAATAGGAAGGAAATGTTACTGAGTTGGTGGGCTGTGCGCACTTCAGTGAAGGCATCTGGAGAGGAACAAGGTCTCTCCTAACACATAATGAAAACAATTCAGAGTAGTGCGACTTCATGCAGTGCTGTGAGTCACAGGATATGTCCTTATGAGTCCTAGCACCTCATACAAGAGGTGTGCACATCTGGATGCAGTAATGAGAGGATGGTTTTCTGCTGTGGCTGTTCACATCCACACTCAGCTAACCCAGATATCAGGGAGCACCTGAATTAAATTCACCATGGGTGCCATATTCTGAAATAGTGTAGACATGAGACTCTTAAAATTTACTCTCCACACTTGAAAAAACTATCACATGACCTCTGTTTAAGCAATAAGACATACATGGTCCAAGTCAGTGTTTAGGATGAAGATCTGGATTCAGGGACCAAAACAAAGTCAGTAGCCAAAAGCCAAGCTGAAGGTCAGGGGAAGGGCTAGGAACAACAAGCTTTAGTTGTCAGCCAGCCCAGGAGCAACTGCAAGTTCTGGCTGCTCTCTCCAGCCAGTAACCTAGGGTTACTTTAGCATGACCCAAAGCAGTTGCTTATTCAGTCATTCCTGCCAGGCCTCACTGGCAGGGAGGTCTGGTCCAAACCTAGGACCCAGAAACATGCACTTGGTATTTATTTGAGAAAATAAACAGAGCTAGAGTTTCAAACTGTGGGTGTTAAACGCCCATGAAAAACTTTCACGGTACAGGTCATTCTCCCTCCTCGGCTTGAAATATTCCACATGAAAATCTGGCAGATGATATCTAAGCAACAAACACATGTGTCCCACTGTGGGATCTATTTTGAGACAATACTTAACCAAAGAAGGGCTCAGCCTGAGGAAAACATTTTTCCCAGTCACTAGTAACTTGCAGAAGCAATTTTCAAACATGCTTAACATTGGACAAAGTCTGCTATTAAAGTGAATGTCTAAATTCATGGGCAACTACAGAAGCCAATTAAAAGCAGACAGAAAACACTTTTGACAGTCTCCCCCACATAATTTCCTCTGTTGGAAACACCGTAGGAAGATTAATATCCAATGAAGTTAATATGAAGAAATAAAGAAAGTGATCATCCTTTCATCTTCTTTCATTTGTATAATTCTCTCCTTGAAAATGGTAATCCTGTCAAATGTCATGATGGTTTTGTAATTTTTTTTATTTTTATTTTTCAAATGACAGGATACTTTAATGGCCATTACTAATATCTCTTGGTATGCAAAGCATGACCATGATACAATGCAGGAAAACTTCACAATTCAGAGAGCAAAATTATTAAATGCAAGCATCAAAAATCTTTTCCTCTTGTGCATAGATTTGTATGAATAGATTTTTACAAGACACTTGCAGATTGTGGACAGTATTCTTATGTTCCTTATGAGTGAAAATTGAGTGATGATATCAATTGCATCACAGTGCAATTTCTTTGGGAAGCTAAAGTAATTTGATTGATTTTAACTGGAATCATTCCATGTTTGTGTTAATATAGCTGAGAACAGAACTCAGTATTTATCTTTACTTAAATCATTGAAGTAGTTCCCACTCTTATAAGAAGTCTCACTGAAGCTCATGAAGTATCTATTTGTCACATATGGTACAACTGATTTATTAGATTTACACAAATTACAGATTCCACTGAGGTTTGTTGCCTAAACTCAAGCTTTAGTAAAGATTTCAAAAATTCTTGCACTTTGGATATGACATTTTGCCATCCTGACAAAATAAATATTCCAACATTTAAAAAAAAAAAAAGTTTCATAGGCAATTGAAAAATACATTTGTAGCAATTACAAATTAAAGCTAATAACAGAACTTCTAATTTTTTTATAAAGCAGAAATACCAATTTTTTTCCTCAGCTTTATTCATTAAAGCAGGAATGGAAGTAATTCAGAATATGTGATTCCAAGTTTTCCAGAAGGTTGTGTGTGGATTTACTTATAGTTCTGGAAAATCCCAAAACGGAACTGAAAGTAACACCACAAACAACATCTTCAGAAAGTTTTTAAGGGTCTCTGAAGTGTCTAGTTAGAAAAACATATTTCCTCAGGACAGTTACATGAACAACAAATTTGATGGCAAAGTCAGTGTACACATACTCTCTACTTTCTTTCCCCGTACTCATTACCTCATTACACCTTCTCATCCTGCACCGAAGCTCATGGTCCTTTCAGGTAGGCCAGTAAAAGATGCTTGTGAAGTTATCCCAATTAGAAAAAATAAAATAAAAATTACTTAACAAGGAAAGGAAAAAAAAAGTTCTTGCAGACTTGTGTTTGCTTTCTTCCATAATATGCCTGTTAAAGAAAACACAGGAATTCTAGCTAAATTTCCAATTTTTCTCTTTCTCTTTCATCATTTCATTTCATTTCATTTCATTTCATTTCATTTCATTTCATTGTTTCATATTTCCTCTTTCCTTTCCTCCTCTTATTGCTAAACCAAATCAAGGGGTTAAGTAGGCCCTTACACATATTCTGAGATTGAAACAGAATCAACTGGGAAGAACAGAGTTCTACCCATTGGGGTTCTTGGCTCCTTTGATGCAGAACAGGACAAGTTTGTAGGGAACAAGGCAGGGGATGACAAGGAAGGGACAATTTCACAGGAAAGGAAGCCAAGTGCTCTCCCAGACAACCTTGATTCCATCACAGCACATTTTCCTGTACAGACATTTGAAAAACTTATCCATATCATAATTAATTGCATATGAAGATGGCATATTAGCTTGTAAGCTGTACAGTCTTTGGGGCTTCTCATGAGTATGGAGTCCAAATACTAATATATAGAAGAGGGAAATCTAAGCCTTTCATAAATATAGTTCCATATTTTGTCTGGGTGCTTTTGGGAAGAATAGTGAGATCTTATTTCCTGGAAGCTTTTTTCCATGTCTGTAGTTTGGAAGTATTCAGAAACCCACAGTCTAGCTGACAAATACACTGTACGTTTCCAATGTATTCTTTGTTGTTTGGCTACTAAACTCTCCATAGCAGCTTTAATTCTGTTTAGTAGTGTGTCCCTAGTTGTCTCCAGCAAATGTGATTCCAGTAAGCACAGGCAGGCTTTGCTATCCTGTTTGGATGATTTTCTAGGCAATCTACTGGGGTACTGTAACACTGATAGCAATGGAGAAACTATTACTTTTTCACTTAAGTGTCAGTACTTTTTTCAGTATCAAAATATCAACGTGGGATTTATTTATATATTGTGTTAATGCAATTTATTTTATTAGTCTTTATTTTCTTATTTACATAAACTATGGTTCCTCAGCTCTCCATTCTTGCTAGAAACCAGGCTGTTATATGGCAAAAAGCTTCCCTGGCACTTCTGCTTTCTGTTACATGCAAGAGATCATTTTCGTTGTTTTATTGATGATTTTCCGGGTCAAAAATACTTCTGTCTCATGCTATTTTACTGTTAGCATCTCAAAGATCCTCTCTCAGAACATTCAGTCTGTAAGCATTCGTGGGGAAGAGCTATTTGCGTCCATGAATTTTTTCTTTACTGCTTTTAATACAAGCAACTAATGGCATATTCTTAGAATATGGATAGAGCTGATGCCAAGGAATTTCCCCAGAGGAGGGAATTTTTGCTTGTTTGGCCAGACTTGCAACACATACAAACTGATATAAATTCCTTTGAGACAATTATATTTTAATTAATATTACTAATTTATATGTTGATAGTCTAACACATTTTAGTTTAATTAATTTATAATGTGGAAACTTAGTGTGAATGTATCATTTTGATCAATTCATATGTCTCAAGTAACTGAAGGAAGAAGGCTCCAGGAATAAATTTAGAGGTGTCAAAAACTGTAGACTTAGAATTATTTATCTTGGGAAATGTAAGGAAGGCTGGTTGCCATTAAGATTCTTTTCTGTACAACAGTGTTTCTTCTACCTCAGCATCAACAGGTATCTGCTTTATTTTATGGTTGTTAAATTCAATCCTTATCTAAAGGTTTTTTTAGAAGGCCTTGATGTCTGAAAAAACCAGACAATAATGGTAATTTATATAAAATGTAAAGCTAAAGGAAAGAAACCTCCCAACCCTTTGATAGAAAGATTATTAATGATATTCATATAATCTGTTGTTCATAGTGCTGTGCACATAGTTATGATAACATCAATTTTTTTCTCACCATATCACACATCAGACGAACAAAATGGCACATTATATTGACATTTGCAGGACAGAACAATTACCACCAGGATCTTCTGAAGTTAGGTTTTCTCTTTTCATATAACCTTTTCCAATTTTCTCAGTAAAGAAAGAAACCTCAACAGACTTAAACACAACTTTGCAGTCTGTCCTTTGTGAGCTGTGCGAGTGTACTGACTTGTATGCTTCTTTTAAGGAGCATGGATTTACTAAAAGCAGTTATAAGCACATGGGAACAGGCAAGATAGGCAAGGAAGAAAATGAATTAAAAATGAAAGAACCTGGAAAATTCACTAGCAAACAATCAGTGTCAAGAGCCACTATTGTTTTGTAGGAAAGAAACTGTGGAGATATTACCCAAACCACCAGACTGAGAAAGGACAGTGACATTGTCATACAGATGATGTGGAAAAGAGTGCAGTCAAGTAGCAATTCCTGTCTAAAGCCACCAGCAAAGACAACCATGCAGTGCTGAGCTGTGCTGTGGCCACCTGTCACTCTTGTTACTCATATATTTTTCTTCTCTTTAATTACAGACTATGATGACTTACAACACCTAACTTTTTAAATTTCTTTTAGGCATTTGCTGCTTGGGATCTGAGATTGGCCATATGTCCAAGGCTATATGACCATAAGTCCCAGGTACCATGGGAGGAAGCAGAAACCTGGGCACAGATGAGGAAACTTGGGCCTACCTGCCCTTTTGAGACAGATACTGGTTCATGCAACAGCCGGGTCTTTCCAGAACTGGAAGTTTGAGCATTTCCAGCATCAGAAGACAGACTGGAAATATTCCAGTGCCGGCTGCCATTGTGAAAGGGGAAACTCTATGAGAAGGATATGCGTCCTAAGAAAATTAGAAAGCCCAGAAAGCCCAAGGGACTGATGCTCTGACTAATCTTGGGATCCACAGGCTGGACATTGCTTTGTCCTCCTTACTCAAAGGTGAGAAAATGCCTACAGAAACTAGGTCTGTGCAAGGCAGTGTTGTTAGCGATTCCCCCTCATGACAACTAGAAGAGGTAACAGTCCTCTCACGTTTTTCCAGAGAACATGCTGTAGATGACAGAAGTCAAAAAGAGAGAGCATTATAGAATACCCTCCTGCTCCTGAGAAGGTTCTCACTCTTCATTATCAAGGGACAGGCACTAAACCACACAGATGCACTTACACTGTCATGAATATTTCATTTCTGAAATGAAAAGTTGAACTGCTGCAGTTAAAGGGAAATATTATGTTGCATTCCTCTCATTAGTTCCCAAAAATGAAAGAATTGCAGGAACATGGGAGATGTGGTGTGACCTTTTTTCAGCCAGGTATAAAAATCAAACCCAGAAGGACAGCTGTGCCACAGTGATGCTGAGGAGAGAGTCTGGCATGGAGACAGAAGGAGCACTTAAAGAATTCTCCTGCTTTCCACATTTGAAAGTAGTTACAATGGGCAAATCTAGTGGAACAAACTGGCTTCTCCAAATTCTCTGCAGATATCCCATATTCTCTTTGTAGCTATAGACCAGTGGAGCCTGGGAGCTTCACTTCAAACTGTCAGATGTGAGTAGCAGGAGCTGCCAGCATAAAAAAAAGTGACACACAGCATACAGACCAAATAGACTTGGAGACCTAGCAATTGATTTCATTAACCTTTAGTCACCCATCTGTAAGATAACTAGTTTGTAGCTCTCAGACTGATCAGTGGCAATATCTCCTGTTAAAGACAGTGAGAAACAGAAAGGGAGAGTAATACTTACACAAGTACTTTTATTTGTACAGATATCTTTTTAAATGAAACTGTGCTTGCAGTACTAGGAAGACAACAATAGCTATTATGGCAGCTGGAAATTCCTCAAATAGCACTTAGGACTTTTAGAATTAGTAAAAGTTCTCCTTAGACACTGCAGATAAAAGTCTGGCTCCTGGAATTCAGTGGGAGTTTCATCATCAGTTTCAGTGTAGTCTGGATTTCAACACGAAAGTATGAAGTCATAGAAATCAGAGATGGAAAAAGCTGCTTATCATTCAGAGTAGACCCAAATTATTTTTACTTTTTTTAATTTTAGCTTTTTTCCTCAAGGACTTCTTTGGTGTCTGAGAACATTTCACTCATTGTTAAATGTTGCCTTCCTTTCTTCTTACACATCTCAGACCTCTTATTTAGCTGAGAAGTTGAGAAGCAGGACCGTCATTTTGCAGCACTAGACGTTCCTGACCAATGAGCTTCTCCCCTTCTCCCTTCCATACCTCACCAGCCCCAATACCCCCTCATGCTCCGAGAAGAATGGAAAAGAGCTTCTGTCCTCCCACTTCACCTGTAGGATGCTTTGCTTGTGTAATGTACACATGAAAATTCCTGCCAACTGAATAACCCACAGCAGCCTCCAGCACCCCAGATTTGGCCACTATGACTTTAACCTGTCCTGTACCGGTTCAGTGTTATACCTTACAATGGAGGTCCTCCATCCTTTGTAGGCTTTACACACCTGCTTTTTTACATGGTCTAAAAAAAAAATCTCTGTTAAGTTATATCCTAACCTTAACAATCAGAATGCAAAAGCAAGAGGAAAAACAAGATGGTGTTCTCCAAGCGGGAGGAAGATGACACCTACTCATAAAATATTGTTTGAAAGCTAAGCAGATTTACTCTACATAATTTAAAGTGATATATTCAGTCAGGCAGCTTTCCTAAAAGGAGAGGATAAGTTGAAGAGGGAGTGAGCATGAAATTCAGGACATCCTTATTCATATCTTGGTAACTCTGTTGAAAGTAATAATCTACTGGAGCTTCACAGACCTTATAAAGAGAGTTAAGAAGGTGAAGCAAAGTGTCAGATATTTAGTTATTAAAGTAGCTAAAGTAGCAGATTACCTACAGATATATTTTCAGAAGTGTTAGAGGACCTCATACTTTTTGATCACAAACAGGTCTGGGAATCTGTGAGTACACTGTGCGTCTGCCTGCTGCCTTTGATAGTCAGGCTTGAAGACACTGGAGAAAATATTAGTAAGTAATGAGCTGCTTCTCTTTTGTGTCTGTTGAGAGTTCACTGTTAAGAAGCTTTAGGAAACTCTTTTCTTTCCTTATACTGTTTGTTCTTATTTCTACTTCATTATTTCTAGGTATATGTCTTTGCACAGTCCTCTTGATCCCTGGTTATGTATCACAAATGTTCATAGGGTATTAAAACACAAGACAGATGCAGGAGGAATGGTGAAAAGTGGCTTTCAGGAGTAAGTGTAAGCACAGGAGGTGGCAGTGGCTTCTAGAGGGTCCCATGGCTACATTACAGTGCTGGTGGGATGCTGGTATCCTCAGATCTCCTTCTTCCCACATTCAGAGACTGGATCATCTCAACAGTCTGCAGCCTTATTGCCAGTCAGCTGGTGCAGATAAAGCTGGGAAACCTCAGCACATCAGAAAAAAGTCTTTTTCTTTCTTGATGTTTGTGATGTTAAAGAACATGAAGGAGGGCTTGTGTAACAGCTTAACCAGGCTGTATTAATGTGTTAGCATTTCTACTCTTTCCTTATTGGTTGTCTCTCTTGCTACTAGTTTTAAACTTCATTGTGTTTCATTAACCCTGTGGGTTAGTACTCAAGGTTTGTGCAGTATCTACAGTGCTGATGCCTACATGAGGGCTAGTTCTCTAGCTTCTCTTTATTGTCAATATCAAAAGAAAGAAAAAAAAGGGCATTTTTGGGGTGTGGCTAACACATGTACTTTAGAAATCTACTTCAGGAAGAGATGAACAGTGCTTTACAGGAGCCCCTTCCTCCGTCTGAAGAAGAGCTTAGATGACTGGCTCAGATGTACACATTTGCACTGTTGGCACACACATGAAGTAAAAGGAAGTCCAATGAGGTACCTATAAAGATATCTATATATCTGGCTGACATTTTCATTTGGACATGATGAAATCAAGTTTTACAAACCTGAAATAAGCTAAAAGCTGAAATGGATTTATGGGTTCTAGATATTCAAATGTGAAAATTGAGCCTTTCAGGTTTGCAGTGAAGAACTGCATTCATCTTTTCACCATATTCTAGTTCCTCTAAGACATAGTTTTATCCTTACAGGCTACATCCTGTACCTACAGACCAAGACCGAAGGATCTGGTGATCTGGACATCTGTAAAATCTTAGGGTCTAGAAGATGCAAAACGTATGTTAGTCATGTCCATCAAATCCTGGAATTAGACTCATCTGTAGAACTATGTTTTATCTGCTGCCATATGGGAGGGGTATGTTGTACAAAGTATAGATAAAGATACAGGTCTAGGTGCAGATGAAGAGTACCTGGTAAAAGCACTTTACTTTGGAGAAGAAATGCATTAGTCAATATATTGCTTGCTCATTATGGTGGATATGTACATTACATTTTGCAGGCACTTATCTAAGGGCCCAAACTGCAGCCCAGTGTAAATCACCAGTTTTCCTCTCTTTTTATCAACAATTGTGTTCTATGGAGCCTTATAGTTTAATATGTGATTGTCTGAGAGGCAAATGTAAAGTTTCCTGCATGTGAAAAAATAGCATAGCATATAATTTTAAAAACAACTTGTCAAGAACTGCATAGCAAATCACACATGATCTCTCTTTTCCAATTAAAAAGCCTACCTTTAAGAAATGTGGCAATAAGCAGAGGCACATGGGCTGTTTGGCAGCCTGCCTGAAAATCCCTGCAGCCAATGAATAATGATTACACTACAGAGCATCTGCCATCCAGAAATAGACTGTACAGTCTCTTGAACCTGCTATTGTGTCTGTGTACACAACATGGTGGAGGTGAACATATTTTTTCTTTTGAATGCAATGATAAGCCAGATTTTAATTTAAATTAGAAATGTGATTAAATAATGTCCAATAATACATAGTGTTAGTAAAATATTAAAATATATCATCCATTCTGCTTTGGAATTTTCCATATGAATGTTAAGTATTTTGTTCCTTGCTATGCAAAGGTAGAACAGTTCTAACAGAAAGTTGTTTTCCGTTAGTGTCCTATTAAAATTTTCAGTGCTGATTGAGACAAATGGCTGACATCCCAAACCAAATGTTTCAGACAAATTACTAAACACAGAGAGCTGTCAGGGAAGGTCAAGCCATTACAAGCACTCCTCCGCCCGCAACAGGAAAAGTATTTTCATTCTCATCAGAGACTTAGCTGATAAATCAAAAGCCAATCCTACCTTTCTTTACAGGCAGAAGCATCCAGAGAAAGTGCTGAAGGGTCATGAGGAATAAAAATGCCTCCATAAGGTTGGGTGGAAATCCAAGTCATAAATAGCTGGAACAGTTATGAATTGGAGAGAATGAAGAAAAGATCTGGTTTCTTGCCTTTTTTTTTTTTTTTTTTTTAAATAATGGTTAATTTATGTTAGAAATTAATAGGCAATCAGCATCTCAATATCGATATCATTCTTTCATCAAACCCGATCCACTTTATAGCCTAACATTAAAAGTACATGAATATCAGACATTGGCACTTCTTTGTGTTTCAATGACCTGAGCAGAAGCCACAGGGATGTCCTCTGACTGCTGAGCAAGGAAAATAATGTTTTTTCTCAGTTCTTAGGACTTCCAAAGGAATATGATGTTATCAACTGAATAGGAATTCAGCAAGTTTACATATGGACAGACTATTCCAACCTATGCTTGAGTTTGATGAGCAAGTAGAATTTAAAAAGCAAAAGATTTCATGTCAGGAACTTGTCAGTTCTGGAGTAGCATTAACAGGAATGACAGATCAACTCTCCCATATGCTTCTAACTGGCTCAATTTAAAAATGTGTGTGTTTATGATATAAAACTGATATAAAAAATATCACATATAAAAATAAATGGCTAAACTAGGAAGAAATTTCAGAAATTTTGGAACTGGTGGATTCAACTTTTTTCCAGAAATCCTGAAGAAAAATTTAATGTATGTTCTGAGCAAAGCTACATTTTTATTTGCTTTCTGATGCCCAGAAAAGTGTGCTAATTTTAGTCAGGTTATCACAACTTACAAAAATGTACTAAAGTGGAAAGGATGATCTTTGGTGCACTGTGATATTTGATTAGGATGTGAACCTGGAATTGGTTATGTATTAGCATTTTTGTTTTTCATTGGCTGCATGAAGTTCAGAATATATAAAGTTGCCTGGATCAAAGTCATAGACAAAGTAACCATACAGCTCCGGAATCATGGATCCAAAATTTTACTTGGATAGTTTATAAGTCCAGTATCTTCTTCTTCTCTTTAAAAAAAAAAAATAAAATGTTCACTTGATATTTCAGGGATGGACATCTAGCCCTCAAGAAATGATTGAGGTTTTATAAGTCTATAGAGAGAGCTACATATTTCTTTATTTGCTATCAATATCAAAGAAAGTGAAATGATAGTTGTAATTTTAACACACAAAGTGAAATTTATCCTCTAACATACAAGATATTGCTAATGTGAAACAGCTTTTAAAACATTAAGAGACTGTGTCTTCTGATAGTTTTCTGATTCTTTTCCTTATAAGGAAAGTTACGCATTGCAATTGCTTCTTCCCAACATCATTCTCTTATTATATATCAACCTTGGTGCAAGCATCTTGATACTATTGTCACTCATCAAACCAAACATTACTTGGCAACAGGCAAGGGCAAACAGATAGGTTTACAGTTTGCTTTTATAATTAGCTACTGTGTCAGTGTGAAAGCTAGGAAAAAGTCTGAGGATCTGTGTCCAAGGTACACGATCATGAAGTGCCATGCAATACTACCTGCTAGGCTCATTTGCAGCAATGACTGTCATGAACAAATAGGTATGTAACAATTTGTGATGTTGGGCAGGACAAGGACAGTTTCAATGACTTAAAGATCTCATTACTGAAGATGCATCTAGAAATTTAAACGGAAACAGACCATGGCAGATCATCACAGAAACCTGAAATTGTCCCACCTAATTTCAGGTTCTTGGTCATGATGCTTAAGTTATGGGCAGAGACTTGCTAAATTTTTTTTTTCTGTCAGGAGAGAGAGAGAGTATCACTGCCAGAGGAAGATGTCTAAAGTTATGGGAGATGAGTGAAAGCACAGCTGTTTCCGGGCATGGAGAAGGTGACATGTATTGCCTTCACATCTTGCCACATATATTCCTACAGAAAGGTGGTTTACATAAGATGTAACTGAGCTGCAGCTGCTGCAATTCAGACTCGCCCACTGCCCACAGTAAGTAGATGCTACCCATGGTAGAAAAACCTCAGAGTTTACGGGTTACATGAGGACCAACTCCTTAAAGTACTTCGTAAACTGAAAATTATACTAGAGTGTTCTTTATACAACACAGTAAAAGGAAGAGTCTGGACGTAGAGGAATGCTGGGTGCAGATATGGTGGCAGTAAGTAAGCTGATCAGTGGCACGACTGCCACCCTGGCAAACACCACTCAAGTTGCTGGTGTAAGTGAGACTTCAGGATCTCCTTAGGTCCTCACCAGTCCTCCCAGGAAATTCACCACTAAATAATGCATTTGTTTATGTATGAATGTCATGGTTTAGGGTCAGGGCAGTCCCTTAGACCTATAACAGATGCTCTCTGTTAACCCCCCTCCCTCCCCAAAGGGGAAGAGGAAAGGAATAAGTGAGAGAGACTTAGCAATTAGAAAAGGAAACTAGAACAGCTTTAATGAAAATGAAATTAATAATTATAAAAATTGAATATATACAAATATATACAAGACCAGTATCGAACCCAACCCCCCTGATGGTAATTACATCACTGTCACCACTGAT